>JAHBCN010001399.1:22500-119342 GCA_019359885.1 Listronotus oregonensis
TAATTTTTTTTTAAAAAAAAAAATTTTTTTTAATTAAAAATTAAAATTTTGGGGGGGAATTTTTGGTTTTTGGGAGATATACCTACATTTTTAAGATATGTTATATTGCGACAGACTTTTCTTTATTTTCGTTTGAGGCAAGATTAATTAATAAACAAGTGTTTTATTATATCCTGATAAAATATTAATTATGTATAATGTTTAAAATATATTTGTATAAAAGAATAAAAAAAATACATTTGAAAAACTCTCTCAAAAAAACAAGAAAAAATCGGAAAAATTTAATCAAATTTCAGGAGTTGGAATGTCTCAAAAACTCACACTTATTTGAATTTTTTTTTGTGGTTTACCAATAGTAAAGCTGATAAGACTGTGCAAGACCCGGCCTGCCTGCGCAGTTTCTCCTCAGAAGAATGTGTGTGTCAAATAGTTGACACATAGGTCCAATAATAGTAATTTACGTTATAAGGCCGGGAAATGGTCTATTAAAGTATAAGTCTAGATGTTTACGGACAAGGCGACGCCGACGGAGGAGCCGAGTCCGGA
Organism: Listronotus oregonensis; assembly: GCA_019359885.1. Lineage (NCBI taxonomy): Eukaryota > Metazoa > Arthropoda > Insecta > Coleoptera > Curculionidae > Listronotus > Listronotus oregonensis. The sequence continues at coordinate 23,047 of JAHBCN010001399.1, forward strand.
ATTTCTTAACGAGTACTTTCGTGACATTTCACGGCCGTGTATCGTACAACGTTTTATTTTATACTGTTTTATTTTTTTTTTGCTAAGTTAATTGAAGTGTAAATATTCGTATAATATGAAGGTGTCAGTATTGTCAAAATAATATAATAGTAGTAAATCAGAAGATGTACCTGCCCCTGTAAATATTTTTAAAAATTCAAACTGCAGTATTGCCGTTAATGTTAATAAGTAATTTTATTGTAATTTGCATAATAAAAATGGTTCAGAACTAACCCTGTGTTAGTAAAAATACCCCAACCGCTGTGTTCACACATCGTCGTTGAGGTTGGCCCCAGTAGGATCTTTTGGAACATGCACTGTATTTTAAAAATTAAGACTTTTAGGACAAACTTTCCTTTATGATGTTTTTTCTTAAAATGGACCCAAAAAAAATTTAAATAAATTGAATTCAGTAAAAAAAAAATTTTTTAAATCATAATATTTTATTTCTCGTGAACCGTTGATTTTATCGATGTCAATCAAAAAAACCCTTTTTTTATTTAATTTAAAGCTTTTTTAAAAATAATATTTTGAGCCTTTTTTATACAGGGTTTTAAAAAAAGGGCTATTATTGTGTCAGAGCTAGTCCCCCCTGGCAAACTAAATAAGCCAAATATAATTTAATGAGTTTTTTTTAAAAAAGTTATCTAGAAACCTTCTTTAAAAAAAAACATTTAATTCCCCCTTAGTTTTTTAAAAATTTTTTAAAAAAACGATTTTCGGGGGGTTTCCTTAATGTACCTGTATCTCCGTAGGGGAGGGTCGTAGGAAAAAAATTTATGGGAACTTGTCATGATATTTTTAGGTTTTCTATCAGATTTCGAGAGATTGCTCACATATTCTAGACACCCTGCATAATCTATTATTTTTAAACAATGTTTAACATTCGTTTAAATGCATCGTCGAAATGCCGACAAGAAAAGGATTTATTGGTTTGTAGTCTATTTCATTTACTTTTTGATACCAGCCGACAAAAGACATCAAAATAGCTATTTGAACGGAAGCAAATCAAAACCTTCACAAATATTTTCTTCGAACATAATTACTTCGAATCAAATTACTTTTACTACTTCGGCACCACTTTGACAGCTTATATCCACCGAAACCTAATACGTACTTAATACTTTAAGTACCCTTCAAAACCATATATTTGTTCCGACACAAGTCCATTATTAACACGCATAGCGGCTATAAGATGGTTCTATTAAAAAAAAGTAAAAAGAACTTGTTTTTATGGATCTTTTATATCCCTTTACTTATATTTTTTCCTATATAAAATCTTCTCAAATTACCCCATGTTGTACAACAGCATGGCGGTGTTTAACACACACAAGCTTTGTTATAAAGGGCACCTTTTCTTTGGAGTTTTGCTGGTATAAAAAGAACACCGATTTGCCAAATATAAAGGGTTAACCGATCTTACCCCTTTTTGGTATAATAAATAAAAGTTTAATAAGGGTATAGAGGGCAAAGAAATCATTACAAGGGTGTTCGGAGGCACTTGTTAACCAATTTTAAAACGGATTTCTTCATTGTGCGGTACCACTCATCGCTTAACCCTTTGCAAAAAGGTTTTATGCTTGTAAGGTTTTGTAAAAAAGAATCAGGGATGCGATTACCTATTAGAAATACTTACTCACATTGTATAAATTAATAATTATCTCTGCTAAGAAGCGACAGGTTTTAAATGAAAGATCCAGGCGTCAAATTAAAGCTGAAGTCTTTACGGAACTCATGATTTATTAAACTTTTGTTTATTTTACCATACATATATGCAAAGGTTATTTTAATGAATAGGAAATTATTGTACTTGATATTAGAGCTGGATAGAAATCAAATCCTTTTGGAGTCGAATCCAGGAATCGATTTTTTATTTAAGGATCCGAAGGCTGGAATCAATAAGCTTTTAAAAATAGGAACCGTGATCCAGATTTTAAAATTATACTATATATTATACTTATATTTTGAATTTGTAAGTAATCGGTTTATTAATGCCAAAATCCGTAATTTTGAATACCCCATTTCAAATTTCCAAATTTTTACCTAAGATTCTTAATCAGCATTGATTTTTGGAAAAAATGAGGTGAAGAATTTCAAAACATCTGCATATCAAAATCTGTAAATAAGGAAACACACCTAACATGTGGTGTTTAACCAAAATATGTTGTTTTTCAGGTCCGGAGAAACAACATTTAAATATATTTTTTTTCTAACCATAGAGTTTGTATCCAAAAACGGGCATTACTTGCATTTGACCTTAAAAATTTTGATTGTCCAATCTTCTTAATTTTTTAATATGTTATCCTTGAGATAATCCTAAGGGACTTTTAAATGGGATCTTTTTAAAATAAACAAAAAAAATTTTAAAAATTTTAAAAATATTTTGATATTCCCGCAAAAAATTAAAAAACCCTTTTGGCCCCGGGAAACACATTTAAAAAACTTGCGAAGATCATGTATCCCAAGTTTTAAAATACAGTTCGAAAAAATGTTCATGTTGATCCCAGAAACAACATTTCCAAATTTAAAGAATTTTTACCAAAAATTAATTTGTTTAAGAGTTACAGCACTTTAAAATAAAGCTAAAATTGAAGATCTCGGCGGAAAAAGGCGGTAAGCCACATGTTGGCAAAAACGGAGAAAATATGAACATTGCCTTCTAAATTTGATGTCGGTGATCTTCACCAAATATAATAACGTTTAGAGCACAGATGGCGCCACAGTTTGCAAATGTTGTTCTTTCCCAAACAAAAATATTAGCATATTTTCAAGGCAATAGGGGGATATGCCACGCATATCCCCTTATTGCCTCGTGCGAGAGCAGTCAAGCATATCTTGATTTTTAACCAAAAAAAGGAGCATGTTATGCTGTTAAGATCCAAATTTGACGCAAAATTAAGTTAAGGAACTTGATGCTTTAAGCAGTGAAGAGGAAAATCAGAGTGAAGAGGATAAATAAAGTAAGTGAGTTTAAGCATATTCTAATTTTATTACCATACTGTAGCTTCAGATAAAAATGTAAAATAAAGAATAATATTCCCTAGTTTTTTTAAATATGCAAATTTTTTAGGGAAAAGTATATTTTTTAATTTTTTTTACGCATCATCTTTAAATGTTGCTGTTTTTACCAAACGAAAAGATGAGTTATCATATAAAGAAAAAGAAGATAAGACACTTTTTTTTCAAAAACGTGATAAAACCAAGCAGTTTTTTAATTTTAAGTTAGTGTTATTGCTGTATTCAAAAGTAAACAATTTTATAAAAATATGAAGAGTGTTATAAATTTATAATAATAAAAATAATGATTTCGTTTTAATTGAATACTTAAAAGTCATTTTTCTCAAAACTAATTTTTTGGGCTTATCCCCTTTTTCCGCCGTTCTTAAATTTTTGACGCTTGATTTATCATCTGGATTATGTGGTATTATTCGTATCGTAGTTAGGATTTGTAAATATAAAAACTTAAGATGATCCGGATTCGTGATCCGATAAATAGGAATCGATTCCCTGAATTCATTTTTTTTCCTAAAAAAGAAATCATGATTCGTATTGATGATTCGATTCCATTACGAGGATCCGGATCCATAATTCGATTCCTTTTTTGAAGGATCCATCCCAGCTCTGCTTGATATATGAAGCGATATCGCTCAAAAACTTACTTTTCTTTACTACTGCATGTATACCAAATTTAAAATATTATTTTATCAAAACAGCTATACTGATCAACATTAAAAAAAATCTGTTTTTTGTCATCTGGGGACATCAAAACGTGAAGAACTGCAAAGATCTCGAGGTTAATTTCCTCACAGCGAAGAAAATAAAGTGATACCTCTGCCTCTATGATCCATTCTCTGTTTTACGATAAAAATATAACACAAATTACACACTGGTAAAAAATATGATTGGGTAAAACTTTAGACTCTGTGAAGCAAGCGCGTACCTTATGGCAGGAAATAGAATAGAAGGCCCCTACCAAATGTAACTAAATCTGGTATGAAGACCGGTAGAAAGATCTTTATACCAAATTTGTAAGTTTTTGGAGTAAAATACCGATTTTTAAAAAAATTAATTAAAAAAAAACATTTAAGAGAGAACCCAAACTAAACAAAATTTTGTTTAAAAATTGGCTGAAAGATGTTTTTGATTAAGTCATTAGCGTACGTCAAAAACGTTTTCTAGGGGGTCATTATTGAGTACCAAACGTGGGTGTCTAAGTTAAGAAAGATGAAGTTTATTTACACAACTTTTGGAAGTTTGCTTGGGAAAGAGTGGTTCTGCCGGTAGCAGGATCCACAATATATAATCTGTTTATTTTCGATTAAGAAAAACATGGTTACTGACTTTTTAATCCAATACAATACATGTTTTTATTCAGGTGTTTTTCTCAATCGAAAATGAACAAATTATAGATTTAGGAATGATAAAGCGAACAAACGATGCATGAGAGTGGCACTAAGTATTGCTCGTGTTCCTTCATTGAAAGCTGCTAGTAAAGGAATTATACAACACTATAAAAGAGAGATAGGTCTCTTACAACTCGTCGGTTGGCAAGAGGTAACGGTGCTCATTTGAGCTACATACAAAAAATACAGATTTAAGTTTGGCTCAAAAAAGGAATCTGAGCTTTTTGGAACTGCCGTGGCGATGGAAACAATGTGTTTGTGATAATTAAGTTTACTTTCGAAAGTAACAAATACAAGGTTTAAAGAGACTTTGTTCTGTACAACTTAGCCCCTCCTAAATAAAAGGTGGGTATCGGCAGACATTTTTTGCGACAGCGAACATGACTGTGTTCTTAAGGAAATCAACTAAATAAGGTTTTTGGTGCCCCAAGCCAAAATTAATAAAAAACGTCCCATATAAGACCTAAGCTAGTCCTCCCAACTCAGGGAGAACTAGCTTACGAAAATGGATATTAACAAAATTATAAATGTAATTATTCCTGGAAGAAAGAAGTCATTGATATAAAGAAGAAATAGAGTTGGTGCCAATACTGGGCCCTTGAGCACTCCAGCATTAATTTGGTAAAAGGTGATTATTAATACATATAACAAATATACGTCGATTAGAAAAAAAAACCTGGGAGTCAAGCACAAAGTTTGGTAGAAAGAAAGTTTATTTAAGAGCGGATCATACCTTATCAAAATTCTTAAATATGTCAATAGGAACGATCTGTTTTTAAAAAATAAAGATTAAAATAAAGACGCCTATTGTTGTCGCCAAAATGAATAGGAGAAATGGTAAAAAAAACAAATCATGAACGAAAAATTACTTTAATTTTATGTCAATACCCAATAAAAAATTGCTGTATATGCACGAATCCGTTCAAATGTGTAAGTTCGCACCTAAGTATATAATATAGAATATGCAAGTGATGTAGTATTATTAAAATCCAATAAAGGGTTTTTTAAAGCGTATAGTCTACTTTCACGAAATAAAACACTTTATTAAAACCGATTTTAATTTACCTTGCGCCGCATGGCCGTATTAATTATTTTAAAATAAATTATATTTTACCATGACAAGTAAAATTATATTAAATTAAATTTTGCAGTAAGAAATCTTTTTACGCTTCGTCATAAAAGCTGCTAATTAAGTTTATACTGTGGCATTCCTTGTGCATTAATCTGGCTACCTGAAATTACACGAGTGAGTACAAAGAAAATGTGTTAAAAAAAATAAGAAATTATTATTGTTTTTTTATGTTTACGTATACATTAAGCGCGTTTATTATGTTTGCAGAGATAATTACCCAAATAAAGCAAAACAAAGTAAGGTCGACGGGATTGTAAGTATATGGATTCAAGGATACGCAAGGTGTCTGAAATTGCAGGATAAACACTTTTTTATATAAGACTCTTAAAAAATGGTCAGTAGCGTTTAGAAAATAAAATTTTAATTCTACTAACTTATTTTTAAATGTGTAACCTAACGTCATAAAGTTTAATAGTTTTTTATAATTTTCAAAGATTTTAAAGCAAAATTTTAGTGTTGCCGCTAGACGAGAAGAGATAAAACTGGCTCTATCGGCTTGACGAGAATGCCCTCCTCTCGTCTTAAGACCGCTTTATCTCGTCTCGTTTCCTTAATAATAAAAATATGATTTACGTAAATACATACATCTAAGTAGTTTTTAAAAGTAAAATGTAATGGTAATGACTTTCGATACCTCACCAACCACATATTTTAGGAGATGTACACAATTGTTTATAAATTTTAAAAGCGCAAACTTAAAACAAGCACTTTCTTTGATTTTAAGTTAGAAATAAGAATTTTCTACCATAAATATTAATTATTAAAAAAAACTATCCTTTAAAAATTTATAAAAGTTAGTAACCTTACAAAAAAAAATTTTCCCACAACATGAATTGGGTGTCGCTTAGAAGTTTTTCGCTACCAAAATTTTATTGTTTGACAAGTAATTAAAAATTAAAAAATATTCCAGAAACACTCAAATGCTCAGTGTTTCTTGACCTCTTGGGAATTATAAAAAAGGGTGCTGTTTACTACTAAAGATAAGATAAAAATTAAAAAATATTTGGTCATTGCCATAAAGGAACTTAAATTATAATAGTACGTCACATTATATTTAAGTGAATTTGTTTTTATCTTTGAACAGTTCACGAAGGCTGAGGCCTAAATACTAACGTACTGTGGGTGCCTTAAGTGTGGTAAGAGGGAGTTTGTTTACACGGGACTTAAATATTTGGAGATTGGGAGGAAAAGAGAAAACTTCTGCGGATAGCAGGTTTGATAGTATGGACACTTTAGGGATAAAGGAACGAAAAAAGCGGGAAGTTTGTGGCCTTTCTAGTTGGACTGTAAAAGGATGCATAAAAGTTGCATTACGCGTTGCTCTGTTGGGAGTTGCCAGAGGACGAATAACACTGACCAACTCTTCTGTGCAAAAGCCGTGAAAACACCTATAGAAGAGCGACAGATCCCGTACATTCCGTCGGTGGACAAGAGAAGGAAGTTTTTTTGTAAGCGTAGGATCATTAGTAAGATAAAGCTCCTCTTCGTCATTCAGACATGAGAACAATATTCTACAGAGGGTCTAATTTCGGATACTTTTTGGCTCGAAAGAGGAATCCAAACTTTTTTGAAGCTGCTAAGGCTAAGGATGTAATGTGTTTGTGCCAGTTAAGGTTATTTTTAAAAGTAACGCCGACAAGATTAAATGACTCCTTGTTTTGCAGAACTTGGTTGCTCATACGTAACGGATGAGCATTAGCAGACTTTTTCGCGACAGCGAACATGACTGTGTTTTAAAGGTATTAACCTGAACCAGATTTTTGGTGCCACAATCCAAGATTAGTAAAAGGTCTTGTGAAAAAGATATCTGCAATCTACAACAACCTACGTTTGGTTTCCAAATCAGGCTTATTACCTGGCTTAAGAAATTAAGTATAAGAGTGGAGGGTACTATTGTCAGCAAAACTATAAATGGAATTGTTTGTGGAAGAGAAAAGATCCTTGACGTGAAGAAGAAACAGAGTGGGTGCTAGTACTGAGCCCTGGGGCACCCCAGCATTAATTTGGAAGAAGCTGGAAGAATGAACATCTACAATAACTGATATACGACGATTAGAAAGGAAATTGAAAGCCAAAAACAAAGCTTAGGGGGAAGACCGTAGGAAGGAAGTTTTTTTAGGAGCCCATCATGCCAGACCTGATCAAAAGCTTTGGATATATCAAGAGCACCGATCTGGGATTTATCCAAATACTCAAGGGACTTGTTCCATTTGGGTGAGACAAAGAAAAGAAGATCAGCTGTGGATTTTCTGTGACGGAATCCAACTTGTCATGAAAAATTTTGTGTTTTTCAAATACTTATGGAGCCTAAAGATAAGAAGGACCATTTTTGTGTTACAAAAATGTCCTTCTAATTGAAATAAATTAGGATGGCTTTGTGTCCCAGAAGACAGTTTTTAATATTTCCTTTATATTTTGAGGTCCAGTTCACACCATAATTCTGGGCCGCTTTTTGAGCCAAACAGCCATAAACATACAAATAACTAATACCTCTAAAGCAATAACCATTAACGTCTGGGGAATGCCATCTAGACGCGACCTACAGTTTAACGTAGATTGCGAAGTACATCCAACGACACACGCTGTTCATTGGAGGTCATTCAGCCAGTTACTAACTCTGCCCAGTGTTGCTTAACTTCGCTAATCTCACGGGAAGTGGTGTTTCAACGTGGCAAAACTTTCTAAACATTTTTGATAACACTGGTTTTCTGACTGCCATAATCTAATAGAATGAAACTATTTTTAATAAAAAAAGCTGATTTAAAATGATATTTTTTCTCTTAATATAAAAGATTAAATTGTATATTATAGTGTATTATAGTAGGTAGTTCCCACAAAAAAAAGATCCCGTTTAAAGTTTGCTGTAAACTTTCTTTTGCGGTTGCAAACTAACTGTGTAATCTGCCATATGTTTGTTGAAAACTTGCTGCAATGGGATTTGTTCCTCTTATTTAATTTTCATATGAAATGTTTGTTTTTGAAAGTTAAATGCAAACTACATGCAAGTATAATATAAATTTTAGTCAATTGAGTTTGCTTTTGAAAATTAAATGCAAGCTGCTTGCAAGTAAAATACAAATTATAGTAAATTTAGTTTGCTTTTGAAAGTTAAATGCAAACTGCATGCAAGTATAAAATAAATTTTAGTAAATCGAGTTTGCTTTTGAAAGCTAAATGCAAGCTGCATGCAAGTAAAATATAAATTATAGTAAATTTAGTTTGCTTTTGAAAGTTAAATCCAAGCTGCATGTAAGTATAATATAGATTTTACTAAATTTAGTTTGCTTTTGCAAGCTGCATGTAAGTAAAATATAAATAATAGTACATTTGGTTTGCTTCTGAAAGTTAAATGCAAGCTGCATGCAAGTATAATATAGATTTTAGTAAATTTAGTTTGCTTTTGTAAGTTAAATGCAAGCTGCATGCAAGTAAAATACAAATAATAGTAAATTTGGTTTGTTTTTGAAAGTTAAATGCAAGCTGCAAGCAAGTAAAATATGAATTAGTAAATTTCCTTGGATTTTTGAAAAAAGAGTAAACACTATACTGCCCAAAAAATAAAATGGTTAAAGTCCAGATGCTAGTAGTAGCCTTATTGTTCAAAAACTATTGTTTTAGCTGCCTCAACTCCAAGCCTTTATTAAGCGTAAACTATGTAGGTATACGAGTTAAAACACACTAGTTCAAATGTAATTTTAACCAGTAAAGTCAGTGAATGAGTCTGACTAACAACCCTTATGTTGCTTTTACATATTCGCCCAACAATAATGTTGGGCGAATATATAAGACAGCATTCGAATAACTAGAAAACAACACTGCCTAATAATAAAATTAAATAATTTAAAAGCTTGATAATTTCTAATAAGATCATTATTTGTTGCAAAATAATTAATGGCCTGTAGGTATATTCAAATAGGGATTAAGGATTTGTATACTAGGTTATTTTATTACGGTACAGGCCTTCTGGTTACCTATAGGATATTACCAACATACTTTTTAGGACGCATTGAAAAATATTAAACTTAAACCCACATAACTGTGTGCAGAGGAATGACTACAATAGAAATATAAGTATTTTACTTTAAGTTGACAATAAGGATGCTGACGATTTCTAGATGAAACCATACCTAAAACTTTTTTTTATTAACATTTTATAAAAATATGTTACTCAAATATAAACAAAAAATCCATGTATCTTAATAGAAATAAAACAGATTTTCTTTTTGCACATCTTTATTTTCGCTCAGAAACACAACTATTATTGTTAAAATGTTTTGTTTTTTTTTTTTTTTTTTCTATTTCCCTTAGGTGTCGGGTTTTGGCGTTATTAAACCACGACTTTACATGCCCCTCAAATTCATCGTCCGTGGTAGTAGAATGATTAGCTCTTACAGCGCCTAGAAAAATAGAATTATTTATTATTTATTTTTTAATGTTGTAATTCGAACTGAACTTGACCGAATCACCTGGTTTTTAATTGTGAGCCCCCGGAACTACTAAAAATTTGTTACTTGCGGTTAAACCGGAAATTATCATTTTTAGGTAGAGGGTAAAAAACTAAGATAGGAGCATGTGAACCGTTTTGCTCTATAATGTACAGTTTGGAAGCTACAGCCGGTCAAACTGTAAAAAATATCACTTTTCTGATGCCAATATTTCGGAAACAATTAGTTTAGGTATAGGATATTCTACATGAAATGTGTTTAGAATTGATGCTAGACTCCAAATATTAATTAAATTTAAATATCAATGCCATTTCCGGTTAAACCGGAAGATGAAAGAAGTTGAGTAATTTGTCAAAAAATGCACGTTTCTGTCTTAGACATATCTCCCAAACTTTATTTTTCTACCATTAAAAAAAAGTTAATAGAGGTGACCCACTTTTGAGAATCACCCGGTATATATACAATTTTAAACAATTTAAAAAATTTTAACACAAATATCTTTTTCTAAAATTTTAGATTTTAAAAGGCAGACAGGTTTGTTTGCATCTTTTTTGTTACTTAGTAAATGTAATTAAATAATTTTTAACCCTAAGGACTTTTCATTATTTTTTTAACAATGAACTTATAAAATGCTAATTGGAGCATGCTAATTGACCGGTCAAATACTTGGTCAAAGAAATTTATTTAGATAGGTTAGGATGAAATGCATTTAAGTAGTCTCTTAATTATATCGCCAAATTACGGAATGCGAATTTTTAAAAAAAGTAAGGGCATTTGCCATAGCTATTAAAAGTTCTGATCCCGCTTTGTGTACTTTTTTCAGTGGTTCCAATAAGTTTTCTTTTGATCTTTTTTATGTAATGTTTTATGCTTTAATTGTCGAAATAAAATTTAATTTAATTTATTAATTTTAAGCTTTTTTCTTAGCAAAAATGAAAAGTATATAGTATCAATGAAAGAGTAGTTTAATTTTAAATTGATCTGCCACATAATATACAGGGTGTCCTACTTAAAAAATATCAACTTTGGTTAAAAACTCGAAAACCATAGAAGGCAGAAACAAAACTGTTACGCCACTGAATTCTACGCAAAATTCTATAAATCTTTTCAACTTACATTTTTACTTTATCTTTAATAACTACCGAGCTACAGATCTCAAGAAATTGACAATATTTTAAAAACGCCCTGTAGCCCAAAAACGAATCCAGATAGCCATGATCTCTTTTCACCACCGAATTAATATTAAAAATCGAACCCGAGAATGCTTGGTCGAATTTTTTGTATCTTCTGTATAGTTACACCAATACCTAGTAAAAGTAACGAAAATCCGCCAGCCTGTACATTTGTTTATACAGGGTGTCCTAAAAACGGGCAGCCCAACAAAAGTATGATTTTTTTAATGGAATATTCTAAATTTAAGTTATTTGGGACACCTTATTTTATATTTTAGTTAAAGTAAGTAAAATTGTCACATATGGTCCGAACTTTGAGTGATAAGCTCTTCTAGTTTAGAAAATACTCTTAACTGACAGACAGAAACTATCTTTTAGTAAAAAATATTTCACTCTTACTTACATTTTATGACATATATAATTTTCAGCCGTGCCACAGCAAAGTTACCCCTTTTTCCTGTCCAGCTACAGAACTGTCCTGTGTAATTGGAAAATACTTTATCAAGACAACGATAAACATTTAATTTGGCTGAACTACCTCCAACAATTCTTAAATAGTTAATCTAAAATAAAAAATATAACAATAATAAATGTAAAGCCATTTTACTAACTAAAACTTACCATGCCTTTCTCCAAATCTTGAGATAATAAATCCTGTTCCAGCTTATTTTGAGATATATGTCCGGATACTGCCCATTCTGCAAGTTCTGTTGATAAAGATAAGGAGGTACTATTTTCTGAAACATGTATAGGAAGCTGTAGTTCATTTGTGGTAGAAGAGGTGACATTGAGGTTAGGAATAGGAAAAAAAGGAAGTAAACTGGAGTTGTTTTCTTCTGTTACTACATTCTGCTCATCTGGTCTTGAGTAAGGGGAATTTATTTCCCTCCTAAAATTGTGTACTCTAAAGTGTAATCTTGATTTTGAGAGTTTTTCACTCTTCTCGATACGTCTCTTTAAAATTCTACGCACCGATTTTTTATGCATTGTGGAGAGAGGTTTTCTATGAGCGTACTAAAAAGAGAATACCTTTAAATAACAGACAGTAATAAATGTGATATTGTAGGACTAAGTACAGTATATACCTAGTTAATAAAGCATGATATTACATGTTAAATAACAACGAAAAATAATGAATATATGAATAAATAATAGTTTTTTTTTCTAAGAGCTAAAAACAAATCGTTCATAGTTCAAGAATTCAGATTCAAACATCAAAAAATTTAGCACACCTAAATATTTCCCCCTTAAAAACAAAAGATAGTTTTATACTTAGATTGTATACATAAGGCCAATTAAAAAAATACCTACTCCTAGGGCCCCCATAAGAAAACACCATAAACGGAATACATATTTACAGCCTCTTAAAACTAAATTATTTTCAAAATTGTGCTTTTTAAGAATTTTTTTGGACACCCCCAATTTGAGGGTCCATAGGAACACGAATCCGAAGTTATTTTTTTGCCTGTGTTAATAATATGTACCTAATACTGGAAGTGCCAAAAATTAAAGAGTAGACCGTAAAAATGACCTGTTCCTAACTACACTTTTTATTTTTTTTTAAAGATTCGTGTTCCTAGACCGAACAATGGCAGGTATGCTAAAAATCAGCAAAAAAGTCGGTGTTTCCACACTATTGCAAATAATTAATACTATTTTAATTGTTTACAAGACACAGAGATGCAAAATTATTTAATATGTATTTATTTCCAAGATATATTAGGTACCTACTCAAAAGCATTACCGGATTTCTATTTCAAAAATTGCACATACACACAAAAAGTATTTACTTACCACAGGGAGTCCTAAATTTTCCTCTCGTGCGGCCATTATCAACCAACATAACTCAACAAAACATCAACAAACAGCAAACTAGTAAACAGGGCGCTGACTTGAATTATGGGAAATTGTCCGAGTCATATGTGATCATCTCGCGCAGCGATTGGTCGAACCGGCGTAGGATGAGGACAGTGTTTACTGTCTTGATCGCCGTGTTTCTACATTAAAGTCACTTATTTGTAAAAAATCTTAAAAAAGGGTCAAAGTAGATTTTTGAATCATATTCACAAGATGACCATTATATTTTTCTTACTGCTAAAGTGTTTAACACAAAAACATTAAAACTAAAGGTCTTTGGTTTAACAGCAAATTTAAATTAGTAACTATACTGAATGTTTTCTTAACTTACTTAACTTATATAATTTGAAGTAAGTTTTGCTTTGGTACTAAACAGCAAATTTAAATTTGCACAGATACTGGTTGTGTTCTGATGAAAACTTAACTAATATAATTCGTAGCAAGTTTACTTTTGGTAATTAACAGCAAATTTAAATTAGTAACTATACTGAATGTTTTCTTAAGAAACTTAACTTATATAATTCGGAGTAAGTTTTTTTTTGGTACTAAACAGCAAATTTAAATTGGCACATATACTGGTTGTTTTCTGATGAAAACTGAACTGATACAATTCGGGGCAAGTTTACTTTTGGTATTAAGCAGCAAATTCAAATTAGTTAATCTAATGAGTGTTTTCTGAAGAAAACTTTCTCGGTAAAAATATCAGAATGTTTTCTCAGGTGAGTTTACATATTAAACTAACCCTGAAATTCCTGCAATTTTTTTAATTAATTTTACAAATACCCCCCATAATAAAGTTTGCAGCAAAATTTTGTGAACTATCATGTTTAGTGGGTTCTTTTTTCTAGGCATGATGTTTTAGAGGTAGAGGCATCAAAAATATTGACAACGAATAAAAAAGCACTAATTGGCGACAGAAGTCAGAGTTTTTTTAATTTATTTTATTTATTATTTAAAAAATTGTAGTCCATCTAAGAAGCATTAATTTCAAAACCCATTTTAATTAATATAGGTTACTTATCAGGTGTGTAAAAACTAGTTTTATTCTGATTAATTAAGTATGAAATCTTCACAACAAAACTTTTCAGGAATCTACACGTTAAGACCTGTAAGTCATCCTTATAATGTGCAGCTGTTCCACAAAAAAGTTAATAAGACGTAAAGAAATCCGCAGTAATACCTTCGACTCTAAATTTATGGAGTTCTCTGTTAATCTGAGCAAATATTTACCCGACAAATTGATGATAAACTTCTAAGGGTATGTTGTGACACGTATTTAGATATATTAGATAAATTAAACTGACAAAGCTCGATACAGTTAGTGATTTGTCATTATTACATACTGTGAAGCTTTTTTGTATGCTTTTACATTTTTTAGTTTAGGTTTTTGTAGTTTTTAAATGGCATAGAACATTTTTTTTATAAACATTAATTCTATTGAAACCCCGCAAAAAAACGTTTGTTGTACGGTCACGCGCAAGCCCAGTTAAAAAATCCTTTCGAACCGATTGGTGACGGTGTATAACATGATCCCTCTACTGTTTCAACCAAACTTGTAATTGTTCATGAACCGTTTTCAAACGGTCATTTTGATTCCCATACAAAACAAGGACTCTTTAATACAGAAATCGTTCCAACTTTAGGTCGTTTTTGTACTGACATAAAACTGTGCAAGGTCGACACTTGCGCGTATGATCGATTCTAAGCCTACTTACATACTAGACGAAACAGCTTCCCCGGTACTGGACCGTTACAAATTGTAGGGGGTCCTCCATATACTTTAAAACCGATTGTCCGGCACCGAATAAGATGTTCCGGCTAGTGTGAAATTAGGCTTATCGTTTCTAAACTGTTTTACGGGGTACAAAATCTGCTGGTTGGAACAAACCTACTAGTAACAATACATTTTCAATAGTAATTTATATTTAAAATTATTATCCATTAAACTGATAACAAAATAAGTATTGTTAGGAGTCTGAGTATTAATATCTACTTGTCTTTAACTAGGAAAGTAGTATAGGCTAAAATCAGTGGGGACCCACCTATTAAATTTTAAAATTTAATGAAATATTAAGGCAAAAATTTAATTGTATCCCCAAAAGTGTTTAATATGTTTTTAAAAGTGGTACCCATACGCCACAGCCTGAAGAAGCTGCTACACCTTACATTCAACCTGGATACGCATTAGTAAATATTATGTAATATTATTCGAAAAACGTGTTCTAAATTCTAGTAAAATAATGTTGCTAATGATGGTTGCTTTCTCAGTACATACCTAGTTTAGTATAGTACATAGTTAAAACATTGTACCACAATTCAGAGCATAACCATATTTTTAGCGATATAAAATGCAGTATACATATATTTACTTTACAAAGTGGTATAATGGAATACGTCTTTTTATGAAAATCCTAGTCTTTGCATGAAGCGTTGCACTATATGCCTGCACTTCATGAAATGACTAGGATCTTCATGAAGAGACAGATTTTACTAAAAGGCTACGACATACGGGGGGTGCGTCGCCGAGCGGAACATAGGAAATCCCCTGTTAATTTTAAGGGGGGTCAATTATTGGCTGCCCTGTACATTTTGCAGAAAAAATGTAAGATAACTTTTTGAAGAGACCAATCTGACAAGCCCTCGTTCCAAGTTTCAAAAAATTTTAATAAGCGAATCTTGAATTATTCAGTTTAATGTAATTGCAAAATTACCAAATTTTCGTATTAGGTAAAACCAAACAAACACCAGAAAAGTTATTTAATTACAAGATGCAAAATTTATTTTTGGGGGAGGGGTTTTAAAGGGCCGAGGCGAAGCGGGTATTTAAACCTCCGAACACGGGCTTCGACGATGAATATATTATTTTTTGCATGCTATGTATTAAAATTTAATAATCATTAACATCATGTTTTGAAATATCAGAGATTTTAATTTTACAACACATTTATTTTTGACATTTCTGTCATCAGCATTGCAGATTTTAATTTTTTAATTTAAAAATCCTTCCCCATTTTAAAATGTTAAAAATATGAAAAAGAATCCAAAAGGCAGCTGACCTTGCGTGTGCCTCATTTTTCCAGACAAATCTAAAGAGAGATACCATCAAACATATAAATCGTTTTCTGAATGGCTTTAAAAAAAATGGGGGCGGATTGACGAAATGTGATGTTGGCGTATTTTCAAGAAAAATCCGAGTCTTTATCACCACCAACCCTCTGGTCTGTATATTCCATGCTCAAGTTAACAATTTCCGTAAACAAAAATCAAGATATTTCGGAGAAATTAGTTGCTTTTATTAAAAGGAAAAACGATGGTTATGAGGCAAAAAAGTCAAAGTTTTCTTATTTATACAGTAGTAGAAAAATGAATATTGTTCCTGACATAAGGAAAAGTGTCAATAAGTCAGTGATAGTCGGTATTGAAAAAAAAAGAATTATTCAATAGACAAAAAAGTATCCATAATTAAATGCGGGAAACAGTTTTAGAGCAGTATCTGAAATGTTTTCAGTTTATTTCGAATCCAAAGGTACCGTAATAAATAATTGTAAATGTTCAACTCAGGATAACGAAGAGCCGAAGAAAGAGAAAACAGAAATCTTAATATTCTATTGAGTGTGGAGGAAAACAAAATGGTTAGTACGAGGGTTCTTGGGCAAGAGGTAAATAAACATCATACAACGATATTGCGCACTTTGAAAAAACACAAATATTATTCGTATAAATTCGAAAAACATCAAGAGCTGCAGAAAGGAAATAAAGAGCGAAGAATGGCATTTTGTTTTGGAATGATGGAAAGAGCAATAGGAATTTTTTAAGAAATATTTGTTTTACCGATGAATGTACATTCGCCCTCAACAATGAACCAAATGTTCAGAATTGCCGGTATTGGAGCCAAGAAAATGAACATCGATTTGTTTATACTCGGACACAATATCCCCAAAAGACAAATGTATTCGTGGGAATTATGGGACACCATATCATTGGACCCTTTTTTATGGACCATAACCTGACAGCAGAAACCAATTTGTACTGATTTCAAAATTAAATTGGACCCGCCTTGGAAGAAGTTGTTCGGGAAGATCAAATGATCTGTTACCAAATGGATGGTTGCCCCACCCATAATGCCCGTATAGTAAGAGAGTACCTGGAAAATGCTTTTAACGGCAATATTATTGGTCCACGGTACCGAATACTTTGGCCAGCCAGGTCACCTGATCTTTTACCGAATGACTTCTTTCTGTAGGGTCACTTAAAAAGTGTCATTTATAAAAGTGTAAAATTTGAGAATCTACAAAACGCTATTTCGTTAGAATGTAATAAAATTTCGCAATATCAACTTAGCAACGTTAAAAATGAATTTTATGATCGATTGGGATATTGTTTAGCTGTTAATAGGGGTTGTTTAATTTCATTTTATTTCTCCACACCTAGTAAAATATTAAGAGTTCAGTTCTCTTTTTTCGGATCTATTTTTGATCTTCTGAGGTAAACATTTACAATTATTTATTGCGATGACTTTGGACTCGAAATTACTGACAATACGTTTAATAGTTGAAATGGACCGGATGCGTAATTACATACTATACTATTACTCTAGCAACGGCGACAGAGGTTGCTCTGAATCGCAGTATAGATTGTAGTGACCAATAGCTCTACAATTCGCTTCATATATACTACGGCCCAGAGGGCGGTTAAATGTTATGTAAAATGGTATGCATGTTTAAATGTGATAAATGTGTTGGATTATTGCCAACTTAATAATATTATTATTTATTGTGTTTTTAACAACTTTTTATGGTACCTATCTATCACGTCCATCGTTATCATAACTAAATAAAAATATATAATGATTGATTTGGTAATTCACAACGCCGTAGTTATTGATATTTATCTTTGTTAAACTGTTTTTTTGCCAAATTGATCGGTCATACTTCATAATGTATTTTTATTATGACATTATATTTAATAATTATTATATCTACGTAAATCACGACTTATTCTTGAAATGGATACTATCTTTAACTCAACCTTAATACAAACAAAAAATTAACAAACCTTCAACTATGAAAGCCGAGTAGATATTATTGGCCAAATTAGCTAATGGGGATTTATTATGAATTATTTTTGATAATGTATTATATCTACAAGATCAGACATTCTTGAACATGGATACTATCTATTAAATAACTTAATAAAACCAAAATTAAAAACTTTAACTATAAAAGTAAGATATTGCTAAATTAGCAATGATAATATATATATATGTTATAATATATGTCAGCAATTCAACTACTTCTCCTCTTGCGGTAGCTGAAAACCTTACAACTAAAAAAATGAAGCCGTAGAAGCACTTAGCCAAAATTTTTTAAATATTATTGAAATGGTTAAAAATAACATATCACCAGACTCAACAAACATTATCGTTCGACTAAATAAATGTCTTGAAAAAATTAAAACTCCCACAGAACTATTACATGCATTTGCTAATATAAAAAATAATCGGCGTGGAAAAAAAATTAATGTTCAACCGACATCAATTGGTAGGCGCACACAAAGAACTGTGCTCCCGTCTGGTTCCAAAAGAATTCATGCTATAGAGGCCCGCCAAAAATGAAAATCTTACTAGAAAACGCAAAGCCTCAAGATCCTTAAGTGAAGCGGTCCTTGTTAATAGACGTAGTGCTAAATCTCACTAATGTATAGGTATTTTATTTTATTCTGTTTTATCTTCATAATTTTATTTTATATCAACTATGTCCGTTTTTTAAGCTTAATGTTGTTTTATTTATATAAGTTTGTTTTCTTTTATTTAAAGCACGATATAATAAGTACATCACGTATTTATAAAAAGTGTATTTTTTGTGATAATTAGAAAAATTAAATACTAAATAAACTGGTTTGATTTCCACTTTAATTCTAAGAATTTAAAATATACAACTGTAATACAACCTACACTTTTTGTTGTTATAAAGTTATAAGAGAGTAAGGTTAAAGCAGGTATTGTATCAATACAATAATTTATAATAGGGACATTAAACAAATCTGTCTGAGTATTTTATGCAGGCAATAAAACCCCCATTTAAATAACATTGTAAGTACCCATCCAAAGAATTTCAACACATCTTTATAGAGATAGAACACGCTATACAGCATTTTATATAATAGTTTTAACCACCGCTCTGGGCTGTAGTATATTATGAAGTGAAAATTTGCGCGTATTCGTCACTACAATCTATTCTGCGACTCAGAGCAAACTCTATCGCAGGTGCTCTGAGTAATGGTATACTATGTAATTACGCGGACCGGATAGGCTTGATGGGAAAATAAATTGAAAATATTTTTAATACTGCTATTGGTTTAATTAAATTCTAGTATAATTAAATTATTTTTTTTTACTGATCGATAGTAATAATTGTTATTAGTTAAACTTAATAATTACATTAAATAAAAGGTTTGATAAAAAAAAATGTTAACGTGTCTTTATTAGCTTACTTTGAATGTAATCGTTGTGAGATTGATGAAACAAAAAAAAATATATTCCTTGTATTCGGCTGTACGTCAGATTTGAAAAAGCCTTATAACAATTTTTTTGCTGGTGGCTGGTGTCTGTTTGGATTTACCTGAACCGAAAATTTAGTTATTTTGCAATTACATTTAGAGTTTTCAAACGATAAATTTTTATAGAATTACATGCCTTATTAAAATAATTTAAGATTCGCTTATTAAATTTTTTTAAAACGTGGCACAAGGGTTTGTCAGATTGGTCTCTTCAAAAAGTTATTTTACTTTTTTTCTGTAAAATGTACAGGGGAGCCAATAATTAACCCCCTTAAAATTTACATGGGATTTCCTATGTTCCGCTCGGCGACACACCACCCGTATATACTATTTAGGGTATCCAAGTCACAACTAAATATTTGATGTTTTTGGCTTAAGTTTTTGGGCACTTTTTAGGGTATTTTATTACCCTATTCAAAATTTGTTTGCTATTCGGTTTTTGTTTTAAATCTCTGTTTCTGCTAGGTAAAGGTTAAGCTAGTAGAACTATATTGATTAGCTATACGACACCTTGTCTTTTTTAACATAACTTGTGTTTATTAAATTAACCTAAAAAAACACACTCTTTATGGGTCCAAAGGCTATATTTATTTTCTCAATTAAGCCAATGACAAAATATGCATCCGGCAAGATATTAAAAACCCTTTTTTAGAGACATCATTACAAAGTAACCCCTTTAGAATATCTTTTTAACGACTCTGCTTTAAAAAATAAACATTCTATTATAACCTCGTTTTGTTCTTACAAATTATATGCTCTCTAGACGCGTGTGCTCTTAAAGGCTGGATTTGATTCAAATTAAAAACTTACGAGGGATGATCAGTAACCATTGCCATTGATATAGGAGTGCAAAGTTTGTTTTAGCAAAAACCGATCTTATGATAGAAAGAAATAAACGTCACAAGTCACTTGACCAATACGTTTTATTTATCAAGGCTTTATTTGTGTGCCTTTTCTACTTTACAATTTTCGGCTAAAATTTTTACTTTAATTAAAAGTTTATTTTTGTTTTTTGCATATCCGTTCATACCGTAAAAAAAAGCAGTGGGCTTAAATGACTTTTTTTTTCTTTTTCGATTTCTATTTAAGGATGGAGATTAGGTATTTTGACCCTTTTTAAGCTTTCCTGATTGCCGTTGAAAATATAAAACAATTATTACCACTCTACAATCACATTACTTCTAATCATATCAAAAGTTTATTAGTTAAAAAAAATGTATTAAAGAACTCTAGGTACTCATATTTGGTACAATATTGGTTGACATGTGTTAAACTATAAAATAAGAGAAATGTCAATATTTAATAATATAAAACATAACCCAACCTTTTAAACTGAAATTTAATATAAATAAAAAAGGTTTTTGAATATAAAATTCCACATATATTTACAATTTGACCTATGTTTCGCTAACTCTTTAAAGCTTTTTTGGATTAGTAATTTAATCTGTTTTGCGAGAATTACTCGCGATGTTCCTGTTTCGAGCATACTATTTGAACAAAGCGAAATAATTTGCAACATGGGACGAAAAAAGTTGAGCCCTCAGTTTGTACGAGACGAGGCGAATGCAGTCCTCCTGGTTTATTTCGAAGCTTCAAATACGTGTGCGTTTACACGAAGCGAAACAAACAACGCGAAACACTTTGATTCACACCCAAAAACTGACTAGCCATCCGTTTACCTCGAAACATCTTTGCGCAAACGTTTCGGGTTGGGCGCTAGGAATTCACAACGCGAGACTAGTTTCGCTAAACGGTTGCGCGTATAGTTTTCGCGCAATGGAAATCTAGCTTAATATTAGAATACACTCTTAAAAGTTTTACAGCTAACTATGTTTAAGAGAATAACTTGATTTTTGTTGATGTTTACTAATGGTGAGTTATAATCTCTAGTTGATCATTCAAAATATACTTTGAATGTTTTTAATTTTATTGATTTTCAAGGATTCCGAAAGAGACAGCTTTTTTACCTTTATTAGCCAAATGTAGAATATCGTAGGTGTAGTTATGTTCTATCAAAGGTGAATCCTAAGTCTATTTTTTTTATTTTTGTAAAAACGGGTTTCTTTGATTTTTTTTAAACAAAGGTATAGTCTGTCTCAAAGTATACCGTGTTAGCTCTTGCCTTCATTTATGGATTATACCTGCCGACAGCAATAAAACTGCGGATCGGTAGGTATTAAAGGACAGAACATTAGGGATGGATTTTAATAATATAAAGATTTATAATTTATTGTTTATTTAGGTAAGTATAATCTTAAAATTACATTAAGAAATTAAATATATTCAAAGTTTTAATAAATTTATAACTGCATTTTCTATACATAATTACATTTTTAATATAAATATATATCTAAATCTAATTCTTTTTCACTATAGGAGTCATCATTTAGATTAATTACGATAGGATTTATGTTGTTTTGGATAGAAATGTAAGAGTCCTCAATTTTTATAATGTGCTGTAGTGAATTTTTCCAGCTCTCAACTGGTATGTTAGTAATTACATTTTTATCAAATTTATAACACTGGGACTTAAAGTAGGTGTAACATTTTCTGCTCTGATCTTTGATTTTACTTGGTTCCACAAATGCTCTATGGGGTTAAACATACAGTGATACGGAGGAAGCCGTAAGACAGTATGCCCAGCCTGTTCAGCCAAATTATCACATACATATTGTTTTTAATTGCATATGAATTTAGGACTTCCAAAAGTTGCGTTTTTTTGTAACTGAATTCAAAATAAATATCATTTTCTAACAAATATTCCTGGATTTCAGTTTTTCAACTTGATAAAGATGTGGTAGCTTGCGTTATCCATGACAATAACACTGTTGTTTGGAATATTTTTTAAAAGATAATTTTGAAACCGGTTTTCAAAAAGTTCTGCCGTTGTATCCTCATGATAATCCAAGCTAGAATCCTTAATATTCTTTGCAGACAACAGCAAGCAGTTTGGGACAAATCCGTCTTCTGAACCAGCGTGTATTATGGTAATGCGTTTTCCTTTATCTGAAGGTGCTTTCGTCTGACAGTTTTGACTGAAACCAACCCATCCTTTGGATACTGTGTCGTGTGTATCGAACCATGTTTTATCAAGGTAAATTATGGATCTGTTTTCTAACCTATATCTTTTAATTTCTTGAAGGTAATTAAATCTCCAAGTGCGTAATTCCATTACTACTTGTCTTTTGTCTATTTTGCGGTATTTAAATCCAATTTTACAAACAACTCTATGGAGGGTGGCACGGCTAATATTTATATTGGTTTCGTCTTCGTCTAGCTTCTTTTTCAGTTTATCCAAGGTAGGAATAACTCCGCTTTCATAAAGACAATATATTTTCCTTTTTATTAGGTCCTGATCACTATTGTCTATACGGTGAGATTGAAAATCACTACGTTTTTTTCTTTTGTTCAATTCTTCACTAATAATAATATCCCTTGTCGAGGATATTGTAGTTTTTGTAAGAAGACAGGTTTCTTTTAAAGCTTCTTGTTTAATTAGACCTCTACTGATTAAAGTTTCATACACATTTTTCACAACCTGTTTTGCATCTAACGACTCGACATCAAATGATTTCGACGCGACATAGTTATATTCTCCTAAAACAACTTTTTCGAAACGCACAGTAAAAACGGTTATTCAACACTGCCACTAAAATATTAGCCAAAATATTTATATGCCTAATGGTTAATACTTAAGAAATACCTGGCCCACCCCTGCCCTTATGAACAAATGGGTTTACCCAATAACAATAGGTAATAAAATCGTTAAAGGTTTATTGGGGTATAGTCTGTCAAAAGCCATAACGATATACTTTGAGACAGACTATACTTCCTGCTTAACTTATGTACAGTTTAGGACTTGTTTCACAGTTTAATTTATACGCCTCTGATTTAAACTTTACATATTTTATCTTTGTTGTTTTTTTCTGTTTACTAAATTATTATTGCTTTACTATGATATTATTATGTTCTGTTTTCTTAAAACTAAGACCAGTTTTACTTTTTTACTACCAGGATACCTAACTATTTAAATTTAGTGTTATCCCATTCATTACTAACAGTTAGTCGAATAGCATCTCGACTCAAAAATGCGGATATTATAATTCTAGGTGGACCCAACAAAATGCAGCTAGAATTCACCAAGCAAGATCTATAAAAAGCCACAGCAATGAGATTGTACAAAGGAAAAGAAGAATTTGCAAAATTTTGTTGTTCGAAACGAAAAAAAAGAATGATAAAAGAGCTAAGTAAGCCTAGGTATCTCATTACAATTGAAATAAAACTAATACAGGTGAGTGCATAACTCTTGATATAAGCCTCAATATTAAAAAAAAAATACATTGCTAATGACGAAATTAAACTGTTACAAGCGGGTATTATATCTATCGAAGAATATTATCACCTTATCTTTAACAATGAAACTATTATGCTGAAGTAGCTGCCATAACTCAAAAGTGTAAACTGCCACACAAAGTGCTATTTCATGCATCCGGAGCAGCCCAGAGCTTTCTATATTTTATAGTTCTGTATCCCCAGATTACATTGGATGTGAAATGAACTGCTCCTTACTTTACTCCAGATGGTACCCATGCTACGTTAGTAATTTGACTTTAGGCCTTCATGATTAAAACAATTAATAATTTCTGATCTACCCACGTATAAAGCCTCCCAGCCAACTCCCCTGCGTCGAAAGGCTCACCGCATTGTCATGATTCATGCAGGTGTTAAAATATATTGTTTTAATTACCACTTTAAATCTTGATGGCTACACAAAAACACGAATAAAACTTGTTTGGGACGTTACAGGAACGTGAGCAAAGACAAAAAATTCTCTTACAAAATCTTTTTACATTGAATAACGTTGGTACTGTTAGTCATCTTAACGAACGTGATTCAGAAGCTGTAAACTTTGTTACATTTGCCTTATGGAAGGAAGAAGATAAATTAAAGGAGGTTTGATATTCATTTATTTTAATGGAGCCATTTCATATAGTATGAAATGGAGAAAATATTGTATAACCATGTTTTTTTTTTGCATTTTATTTAGCTTAAATCTATAGTTTGCAAAAACCTAATTAAAAATGTTGTTATCTTTCTATGTCTGTTGTATGTAACGATAATAAGGAAAAGTGAAAAGATTAAATGATCCAATTTTGGTACAGAAATTGGAGGGTTTCTATAGGACAATATAAGACAAAACCATTTAAGAAACATGCAAATGATGGTATAATTTTCACAAAAACTGACAAAACACACTTAATTTCTGTTTGTTATTGAATAGTTACATTAAAAAATCGGACAATGTTATGAAATTATAGTTAATTTAAACACTGGTAATAAAAAGGCTTTTTCAAAACTCTAAGTGCAACGTTAAAAACATTAACCCATGCATTAACGATTAATCCTAATGCAACATAGGATAAGAGTGCAATGAAAACAATTTAACAAAATTTAATTTTAATATGAAAAATATTTTAGAGGCATTTAAATAAATTTGGATAATCTCTATAGAAGAAAACTACAAGAAATGTGGTATATGGGTGTAAAATTTATACATTATTTGGCATAATTTTTAAAGCAAAAATTTTTGGCCAATAAAAAAATTTACCCAAATTAACGAAGAAAAATTTTCCATTTCATGTGGACAGAAGGTAAATTTACTACGGAAAACATATGTCTCATGAAAAGTTTACCCAACTTTTTTTGTGCCGTTCTGTAAATAAATGGGACAACTTGAAGATCCAAGTACTTTCCAGACCCAAAAGAAGGAGCTAAAATGACAAAAATAACTAATACTGAATAGATTATAATATATACTATTTTATTCAACTCTGGTCCCATGGGAAACTAAAATTACCTAAAGACAAGTCGTAACTTGCGCAAAGTTGTGCAAAACCAAAATCTTTTCACAGTCAAATTATAACCTTTTTAACAAAACAAGCACATAAAAGAGCTCTTATTCTTTTTCTTTTCATTTTCTTACACTACTGCCTTTCTTAAGCTTCCTCCCACAACAAAAGGATCACGATGAGTCACACGGTACCTCGGTAGTACCTTTGTATGCCTGTTTTGAATGTTGACTTAAGTCGATGATATATTTCTGTTGCATATAATGGTGTCAATACGGTTGCGAAAAAAAGTAGTGTGGGTGAATAAGTTGTATTGAACTATCACGTGTGAAAACTTTTAGGATTTGAAACACGTAGAGACCTGTTTAAAAGAAGAGTAGCGACACAAAATAGAAATTAAACTTGGTACGTATCCCACTTTAAGGGTAAATATTTTTACCCTTATTTATAACAATGTGGAGTTATTGTTTACCATTTTTTAATGAATTTTAAGTGCTGTTAATTAATTACACTGTTCTACATTATAATGTTTTTCGTCTGTGTCTTAGATTTTTTGTACCTACTCTTCTACACAAGTTTTCCAACAAGAAAAAAACATTGCAAAATATGAAAAACCCAAAGTATAAGTAATCTAGTGAATTTTTTAAGATTTAAAAAAAAATAACCACTTTTTTACAAAATATACTTTTTTTGTGCCAAAAAAGTACAAGATAATCAAAGAAACTGGTTTGTTTTCTCGCGTAGGGATCAGTTTTACGTTTGAGGGTTCAACAGTAGTCTGCTACCATGTTTTGAGATTCCTTCTTCACTATACTGCTTCCTAATTTAATCAATTTGCTAAAAAAATCTTTTGCCAAGTCGGTTTGAAATTGCACCCAAATTATCGGTAAAAAATACAGCTTAAGTGATATGTTGCAAGCAAAGGTTTAAGACTAAAAAAATTCTTAAAACTACATCTTTTTATTACGCCTATTTTTTATTACCTAGGAAGTAGCTACATACAGTTTTAAAATTCTCTCTTTTAAAAAGTTCTGATGTCTGTGGCCCAACGAAAATTCCTTCTCTTCCTCACTGACCCGCGCGAAAATTTACTTTAAACAAAAAAAAATTCCATCTCTATTAAAGGCTTGAAAAAGATTAGTCCTAGTTTTATGTGCAGAAAGGTTAAATAAATTTTCTGCTATTCTACTAAGTGTTCATGCTGGTAAACTACAATATTTAGTTTAACCACTGTGCATCAAGTTTAAAATCTGCGCATACGCATGTTCTCGTACGTTTCTTTTGTTTTCACTGCGTGAGCCAGGGCAACATACTGTTGTATGTTTCCATTAAATACTAAAATTGCTTTTAGACTTGTCTTCGAAATATCAATAAACAGTCGTCACTCGTTAAGTGTATAAAAAGACCAAAATATGATATTGATGCTTTTTCAATTTTGTACAGGTCAATGAAAAGCCGCCTTTACACCTAAGTCTTTCACTAAGGTGTCCACGAATTGCGGCAATTTGTTGCTTTTTCTACAAAATACAGTAACTTTTCTGTCTTCCACTTGTGGAGAGACAAATCTTCTACTAAATTCTGGTTTCCCGCGGAGTATCGGTAAAGATCACAGAAAGCTGACAACTAATAGTGCAAGATTTGTTGCTGCGCGCTTTGGACAAGCAACTTGTAGAAAACTAGTGGAAAACTGGAGAACTACTGCCTAAACCTTTCGCGCCAATTCTTTGCCAACAAGTTTTCCACTTGTTTCTCTAAATTTGAGAAGAGCAACATTTAGTTTTCTACAAAAAATCTTCCACTTGTTGCTCTAATTTTGGAAATTCAACTTTTAGTTGACAATTTTTATTTTTCTACAAACAATCTTTTGTCAACATTTAGTTGTCAACTTTGGTGTAAGGGCAGTAAGGGCGCCTTGAAGGATAACATAAGTAGAAATGATCGAAATAACCTAATAATTTGGCGAGGAGAATTTTGATGCAAAACAGTTTATAACATTTATAGGAATGAATACCTTATAAGGAAAATACTTAATTTAATAAAATATTATTACTTATTATCTGCAAAATGTCACGCTTTGATAAACAATAATACAATTTTATACTTCATACAGCACTGAAATTTTAAATATATCCATCCGATTTCATCCAGAAGTTAAATAGATATAAACAAATTCATGTAATGACTTATGTTTCAATGACTTTAATTAAATTTGTAGCATATAGCCGATCATTGTTTACTTTATTTACTAGCTAAATCAAAGGTTTTAGCTGGTCAATAGTGCACTATTGACCCATTATTACCCGTATATAAAACTTTGAATGAAAAGATTAATTAATTTAATTATTATAGCCCTCTTAGCAAAAATCCATTTAAAATATGCACTAAATTCTTTACAAGGCATAAAAATAAAATCTTTTAAAAGAAACATATAATTATTACATCTTTAATCGAAAAAACTGCATTCAAAATAATCACGCCAAACCCGATTTCAACCCATTAGCGGCAGGTGCTGTCTTCAAAATAAACAAAAAAACACGTGGGAACCCAAGATGATCTGAAGACAAGTCAGAAACGAGTCTTAGCCTGCAAACAGTTGTGCAAATTGTATTTTATTTCCGTGACAAAATACAAAAGAAAGAATCGAATCTTTTGACATTTGTATGTTGTTTTCTTTTGGGCATTTTACACCTTACAGACCGTATATATTTTACTATTTTAAAATGTGTATTATGCCATAATTACCGAAATTATTTGGGTTTATTAGTAGATTGTTGGGAAAAACGTCGTCTAGAAATTATTTTAAATATGAGATTTGGCTGAACTAATTAACTTTATGTCCTTATTAATTAACACTGTGTTTTTATATTGTCCCCCCGCAAGAAAAGGGACATAAGTCCAAAATGCATTTATTGTGTTAAATGCAAAAAATCAGACAATATATATAATAGTATAGTATAAAATAATGACCTCGATATTAATTTTTTAATCTAATAAATAATAATATTAAATTTTCCTATGTTCAAATATTTCATATAAAGTTTTCAAATTACAGATTTATCACATTGTGGGTGTCGTAATTTACTTGTTTTCAAACTATTACGTCATAAAATCAAGTTTGACCGTTGTCAAAAGTTAGATACTTTGGTGCACATGTCATGCTAAATAATTATTATGTTATACCCATACACAGAAAAAATATCACCGTATTGTTCGTTAGTGAACTCTATTTTCTTGTGATTTTTCCAATAACAGATTGAAAAGTGTCTAACTTTTGACAAAGGTTAAAGTTGATATCATATGACGTAATAGTTTGAAAGCCAACAGTAGCACCCATTAATTAAAATTTTGCAATTTGGCAAAACTTAGAATTTGAAAAGTTTTTTGGATAAGGACCACAAAAGATATATCTTTATTTTATAATTAGAAATTAATTAGATATATATATATATATATATATATATATATATATATATATAAATATATATATATATATATATAATATAAATATATATAATATATTATATATATATATATTATATATAATATATATATATATATATATAATATCATATAACATATAATGACTATATATATCATATATATTGACTGATCATATCATATATATATCAATCATATATATATAGGTACTGAGTATATATATATATATATATATATATATATATATATATATATATATATATATATATATATATATATATATATATATATATATATATATAATATATAATATATTATATAAATAAATATATCCTAAATCCGCCATAACGTATATTTTCATTCCCACTGCATTTATTGTGTCGCCCCACGAAAAGTGTACATTTTATTAAGACAAATTTTACTACTTTAGACAAGATTTAACGGTATACATATCAAGAGTTACTATTTGTTGTTGTGACTGTTTTTGTGAGTCCAATAAACCTACTGATTAACATGTAGAAAGTAAACGAATAACCCTAAATGGCCACTATCTGGTAATTTATTATTAACCTATATATAAATTAGTTGTTTAGCATAAAATCCAATTACTAATAATATAATATATACCAAAGGTCAACCATTTTTTTGTTTTAAAAAATATTTGATGCAGACTGACCATTTAATTGTCATCATCTATGAAAATGCACATATTAAAGAAAAAATCTTCAGAACATTATGTCGGCTTCTAAAACATTAAAATAATTAAATTGTATAACAATCTTTATTTTATTTACTTTAAAATTGCATCTTTAATATAATAATATAAACATCATCTGCCCTTCTTTTTTCTAGAAAAATAAAATTCCTTATCCTTTTGATCACGGGTTAATCAAACGGTTCCGATATAATATTACAGAAAAAGGTTGGTTTTAAAAACGTCACCTTTATTATTTTTAAAAAACTACTATTTAAATCGTAGACTTTAAATCAGGTAAAGAAATTCCTCTCTGCAATATGCAAGAAGAATAAACAAAATTTTAGTAACTCTTCACTTATTTAACCCCAAACGAGGGTTTGCATGAAAAGATTTCTAAGATTGTTATTCTGAATACAAAAACTGACCATATTCAACCTGTTAAGCGCTTTGCACGTGCATACCTTGAAAATCACGACCATATATGTTCGTAAACAAGGAAAAGGGTCCGAGAAATCTTAAAACGCATTCAAAACAGGGTTGAATATCTATCTAGAAGAGGTAAAAAGGGTCAAGGCAAACACAATATATGAGGGAGTATTTCCAATTCAGCACAAATCTTTTAAAACACCCCTACGTATACCATCTGCCTTCTTTTCGTGGGAACC
Organism: Listronotus oregonensis; assembly: GCA_019359885.1. Lineage (NCBI taxonomy): Eukaryota > Metazoa > Arthropoda > Insecta > Coleoptera > Curculionidae > Listronotus > Listronotus oregonensis. The sequence continues at coordinate 53,302 of JAHBCN010001399.1, forward strand.
AAGTTCTAGTTGCGATTCTCACGGATCTCATCCACATGAGACACCCTATATGCACATATTCCGTGCTGCGTCTTTATCGCACTTGCTAAACAAGAATTGAGGGCGTCTCGCTTGGCGCGTTTCACTTCAGTCGCTCGGCCAAATTTGAACACCTGTCCCTATGCAATCCTCCTATAGGCTGAGGGTTGGGCCCCACTTTACCCTAAGGGCGTCGAGTGACGTCAGGCTTCAGAGTGTCTATAAATACAGCAAAATGCACGTGAAGAAATCATTCACTTCGTCTCGTTATTTCGAACAAGTATCCATTTATTTCACAAGCTTTTTTTATATTTATACGTCAAAATGAACTTCAACGATTACCTAGTTTCGGCGAACAACACTGTTAACGAAAATAAAGTTAACGCGAAAAAAGTTTCGCGTAGCCCAATGTACCAAATTAAGAAAATCATTAAGTGTGTTTTGAAGAAGAGCGAGAAAAACACTTACAAGAAAAATCCTCAGCCAACCTACTTCGTCGATGATGAAGAAATACAAGACAATCTGGCCAACGAAATTTTAGAAAATGAAATTTTCGAGGAGATCGATTCCTGTGAGGAATTTTCTGGTGTTCCCGTTTACAACGGCTCTTCCTGCGAGCTTCTGCCAGTCTCTCGGGGTCAACGCTACATCCCAGTCCATTTTGCCCGAACTGAAGCCGGTACATTTTTCTGGACTTCAGTAACTACTTCAGATAGTGACATTTTGAAGCATGGTGACCACAATGCCATCTCAAACTATCAAACACCTGAACTACAAGTACCTAGTGACCGATGGGGACAAGCCTAAGATATCCAGCCATGAAGAAATCTTCCCTTTACCTTGTGATTCTGTGTGCCTTAAGACTTTAATTTTTTGTGATGACATTGCTCAATAATTTTATTCTCGACGTTTTTTTGTCGATTGTGATATTGTATAGTTTTAATTCTTTTTAAAAATTAAAAAGATTTTTTTTATTGTATACTATTTGTAAGGAAGTGTTAACAATTAAAATATTTTTTTATTGTATAATTGTAAGACTGTACCTTTTAATAATTGTTAACTTTTGTTATAGATTTGTGATGAAAGCTTTAATTAGATGTATTTTTATAAAATTATGTCTTCCATTAGATTAAGAAATATTTTTTAATAAACATATTTTAAAACATAACTTTCATATTTTATTTTTTTAGTTATAAGGTCCCAATTTCCCATTTAAATTAATAGAAAACCAATACATATATTTAACAAAGCATAATCATTATGACTATATTTAATTTGCAATAGATATCACAAAACAATCAGAATAATTTCCGTTTTAGTTTTTCTTGTATTTCTTTTAATAAAAATTAAATGTTACATAATTACAGGGCCATAAAATACTTCTTTTTTCAAAGCCTTAGCCCAAGAGATATACTTTTAAGAAATGTTGTCTCAGGTATACGACAGTGGACCAAGTAAATGTTAAAATGGGCTAATAAAACAAGCTTTTTAAAGGCACATGTTGAATAGGCTGGGTTACTATAGTATGCCTACCTGATATATGGGTGAGTTGGGTCTTTCAAGATTAAGCTGAGGTTTTTAAATGTTTCAGTGGCTGTTAAAATGATTAAGTCAGTGGTTCTTAAAAGTTTCTGGCCGACTGAATACAAAATGGTTTTATTTTTTTTATAAAAGTTGTACAAAGTTCTTAAAGTATTAAATTAATATAGGGTATTAATAAAACATATTTTAAAATAAGAGGGGCAAAATACTCATAAACATAGAGATTTGCAAGAAATATGCATCGTATATATTTTTTATTACATAAGGATAAGCAAAAAGTCCGCAATATTTGGTCATGTTTTATATTATCAAACATAAATCATAAATATTATTTTTGGCAAAACTAGTCCCATAAAAATCACGCATAAAACTGACAAATTTTGAAGCACAAAATTCTTAATTTGCCATATTAAAAAATATACAACTAACAGCTAAAAGTAATTTTTTTTGTATGATAACTTAGTTTTTTAGAGGTGTTTTTATAGTTTTGGTTAGGGTTTCTTGCGTGAATTTTTCTTGCAGCAATTTTTCTAGCTGCGCTCTCGCACCTTATGGTTTTTAAATATTGCTGCAACCTTTCTTTCATGCAAGAGGCCGGCAGGCGCTTTTTTCCTTGCAACGACCCTTCTACTTTGGTAATTAAAAAATTGATTTCTTCACCATTTTATACGTAAAAATTTTAGAAATACATAAATAAGTTAATTGCAGCAATAAAAGATATGTTACTATTTTATTGTAAATGGGCTTTCTGTCAAAAATCTTCTAATTTTTATATAACATGGCCTAGACCAAAAAAAAACTTTTTTACCATTTTTAAAACTCTCTAGCTACACTAAGTGTATTTAAAAATTGGGTCCAAAGTGACTCTAATTGACCTTATACAGTTCTATTAAAATTATTGTCTTTAGTTACTGATAACTATTTAGATGATACGAAAAAAAAATAATAGCAAAAATTATTAAGTGTAAGGGTTCTTTTTGTTTAGACAGTGGTTTATTGGAATTAAATTTAATGATATACTAACTAAATTAAGGCAAAAACAACTAAATTGTATTTTTTTACAAACCTGACATAACTCAAAAAAAAGATTTTAAAAAATATCTGTTCTTTCTAAACATTAAAATAAAACCAAAAAGTTGCTTTATCAATTTACATGTAGAAAAAGCTCAATCTAAAATTTGGTTAGTAACACTATTAAACTAAAAAGTATATTTTGCTTTGGCTCTACTGTAAAATTAATTTTTTAATTTATGTCACTTTTAAAGAGAGTGTGTATTATTCAGCTCTTAAATCAAGTATGTAATGTTATAACTTATTACTTTTAAATCATTTAAGTAAAAAGCAAAAGCCGTGTTTGTAGGAGTTTGCAATCAAAAATGGTTTAATAAATGGTTTTTATAATTATTTATTAAATTCCTAGGAAAGTCCTTGCTACTTTAAAAGGAAAATGAGAAAATATTTTTATAAAAATTATACCCAAGAAGCTATTTATAATATTAAAACTTTTTTTGATCTGATCTGAATCTTTTAAATTTCTATAAAAGGAAATGAAAGTATTCATACGTGATATTTGAAGTATATTTTATGCTTTTGAAATAGTCGTCTGTTATTTCCTAAATTTTTCACCGGAAAATAAAAAATACCCCAAATAAAAATATTAACATTTTGAACTCGAAAAAATGCTTATAAATGAGAATTTAGGTACAATATAATTATATTACTATTTATTTTTAACTTTAGTTGGAACAATTTTTTTATTAAAAAACAAAAAAATGGGATTTTGCTTTATTTTGAAATTTAAGTGAAGGTATTTTTAAAAAAAATATTTTTCTTCTGGTTGTACAATATTTTATGTTATGATTTTTTTATTTACTTTTCTATAAATTTTTAAACACACGACAAGGTAAATTGTATAAGGAATACATTTTATTATTTTATTTTTACAGCCTTATAAATAATTTATTCGTTTTATAATGACTATACAACAGGTTTAAGGGCGGTTTTAGGGGCCAAATTTTATAACAGGTTCACCCTCTTTATTTTATCTCTAATGCAGACTTACCTGCACAATACCGTCCCTTGAGCCGGATTTGTATGCCAGTGAAAGTGGGGTAATAAATTCATATGTAGTAAATTATTTGATTTTTAAATTTTTAAAAAATTATTAGGAAATAATATTTTCTATATCAAAAAAATTTTTAAAAATCGTTAAAATTTGTTAATACTAAAGGCAACTTTTAGTTTTTTTTTTGTTACACATGAAAATTATATAATTAAATTAGGTATAATTTATTTCAATGCAATAAGTGTTTGAGGAAACCTTATATTTTTTATATACTTACCTAAGAGTTCTAATAATAACAAATAAATCAAAATATAATAGTTTGCATTTAGTTTGGGCGAATATCCATCAAAAAAATAATGTTTAGAATATATAAGATGACTACTTATTTTTTAGTATTTAACACCTTTTTACAGCAAAACATCAAATTTTGTATATAATAGCTTTGACTTAGGGGCGTTAATCAATTACTTGAGGCATTTAGGTGGGGAGGGGATCGAGCCAAACTCTACCTTATTTCACATGGGGAAGAGGGAGGTCTCGCAAATATCACTAATTTTTTTCCGCAAGAAGCAGAGTAATTTGCGAGAAAAAAAGCTAATCTTATACAATTATGAGCCAAATCTCGCGATATCTTACCAAGGGAGGAGTGGGGAAGTCAAAAAAACTGAAAAATTACTTCACGTAATTCTCGTTACATCTTAAAGAAAATGTATATCCAGAAAACACTGGGAGAGCACTTAAAAAAATACTTATTTGCATTTAGCTTGTGCTTATACTATAAATAGAATTATTATAAAATAAAATGGTAAGCCCATTTATGGAGCAATACAATAAAGAAGCTTGTTATAAAAGAAGCGTGAGATGATTTTGGACGGATAGGTACAAATTCAACTGATTAAAACCATTGTGTTACATTTTTTTAAGCTTTATCCTTCGGGGTTTTCTGATGATTTGGGAAAAAGATAAATACACGTCAGTAAACAGGTATTACGTGAAAAAAATATAGTAGTTTTCTTATTTCATTGGTCTATTTGTTGGTCTGTAGCAGAGCTGTCGCAAATAATTTTAAAAAGTTATTCAATTACATTTACCAATTACTTTTCTAAGTAGTAGTAAATTACGATTACCAATTACTAACACGTTTGTTAAAAGTAATTCAATTATTAATAAAAACTTAAAATAATTAGATATTTTATTTAAATTGCCACATATATTAAACACGATACACTAAACAAATAAAATATTTATACATGCATCATCGCGCACGTCCCACTATTCAAACTGCATTCTTGGCAAGTTCAACATTAAATGTATCTAAAATAAAAAAAAATTACCAAACATTAACAGATTTTTCCATAAAAAAAGTATAAAATCGGTGGCGGTAAGCATCAATCGAAAATACTAAATCGGCGCGGAGGCGGTGATCGCCGGATTCAAAGCGGCTCGCCGTGTTTCAAGATGCTTCTTCTGGCTGGCCAAAATTCTGGCAGTTTTTCCATAAAGAAAGGTAATTGATTTTTTCATAGTAATTCGATTACTTTATAAGTAAACGAATTACTTGGAAGTCGTGAAAATCAATTACCAATCACTATTACATTATCCTATTAACTGATAATCCAAATACCATTACTTTTTCCGGAAAATGATTAAATTAAAGTAATTCAATTAATGAGAAGTAATTGAATACGATTTTTCAAATATTTTAAATCAATTACCGACAACTCTGGTCTAAATTAAGTATCATTTTAGAGATTTTCAAAAACGACATTTCACGAGCCAGAATTGATACCGTACTCCTATATACTTTCTATTATAATGTCAATTATGGATCTGGAATATGCTGGACTTTTTAAAAATTGATTGAACTATAGGAAATAATAATCTAGAAGCATAAAGGATAAGTATTTTTAAAATTATTAAATATAATTTTTTCTCTATATTATAGACAAGTTATGTTTTTCTTAAAATGCTTGTATTAAAACGACAATAATAAAAATTTGTACGTATTTTTTTTTGGTGGGTAGTGTGAAGGCAACTTAATTTGTTCTTAAAAAAATTAAAATAAAACAATATATTTCTTTAGTCGAGAAAGGGACATAAAATAAGGAAAGTTTTGTTATTTACCTTTAATGGTTTTTAAAAACCATTTGAAAGATTTTATTTTCCCTGTCTACCATTTATTATCAAAGATTTATACAGGTCCTATTATGTGTTAGGACGAAACCAGGTAACAGGTACACCCTCTTTATTTTACTTCTAATGCGAACTAACCTGCTCAGAACCGTTCCCACAGTTTTGGGGGTTAGTATTTTGCTTTTAGTTAAGGGATGATATTTAGGGTGCACAGCTATTCTTAATTTAGAACAAATTTATTTTATTAAGAATAGAGAGTTTTTGGATTGGCAGGTGAACCTTGAGGGGGCAAAAATTTTTGTAAATTTTTTTTATTTTTCCTGTCGACTATTTATTATTAAAGATTTATACAGGTCCTATTATGTGTTTGGACGAAACCAGGTAACAGGTACACCCTCTTTATTTTACTTTTAATGCGAACTAACCTGCTTAGAACCGTTCTCACAGTTTATGGGGTTTGCATTTTAATTTTAGTTGAGGGATGAGATTTAGGGTACACAGCTATTCTAAATTTAGAACATATTTATTTTATCAAGAAGAGAGCATTTTTGGATTGGCAGGTGAACGTTGAGGGGGACTATAGTTTTAAAAACACGTGTGGATTTAAAAGTTTTGACTAAAAATAATAAAACTGAACAATTAATTTTTATGTACAGGGTCTTTGATTATATTTACGTAGCTTCTGGAGTCTTTATTTTTAAAGACAGAAAAAAATGTTTTATATAAAAATTATAGGTTTTTTTCTATGTTATCTTTTGAAATTATCAGTAAAAAAATATCGCAATAAAAATATGGAAAAATATAGGCAACTTCAACTTGGTTAAATGGAACACCCTGTATATTATGCGCTACAATAAAAGATCTTTTTTTCAATATATTCATATACATTGATGATATTTGAATAAACCATTTTTGAGATATTTAAGCTTAAAATATAAATAAATTTAAAAAGAAATCATATTAGTATTAAGAAAGCTATGAAAACAATAAAATTGTTTTAATAAATTTGACGATTGATATTGTAAAAAGTTGAAATTTATCATTTTAACTACTAAAAGTAGTTTGTATTGCTTTTTAGTCGATGGGGTTTTCAGAAGAACAAAAAATCGCTATTATGCGTCTTTTTATGGTAACAATAATAATGTGACGACAGTGCAAAGGTAATACTACTTATTATATTCTTAACAACGGGTACCATCTATAGATACTATTAAATACATAGTAAGAAAGTTTATTGAACGAAAAAGCTTTAAAATGAAGAAAAGGACTGCAGCACGAAATGAAAACAAAGTTTTAGATATTCTTGTTTTTCAGATAATTTTAACTTTTCTATTGGACTAGCATAACTACTTTTAATAATTTTAGAAAATCCTGAAATATCATTTCGGATGCGGCATCTAAACTTAATAAAAGATTATAAAATTTATTTAACCTTAAAATTTTACAAATTTTATCCTTATAATTTATGTCGTTCAGAATCTTCTGAACAAAACATGCAGGACCGACCTAAGTATGCATTGAAATAGCTAGGTTTATGCAGCAGGATCCAACGTTTTAAATAAAATTCTTTTACCGACAAGTCTTCCTTTAATTTAGCAGGAATGTTTAATTACAATAATAAACATTATTGGTCCAAAAAACCCTCACCAAATTCAGCAACATAACAATTTTATTGTTTCCATGGCTTTCTTGATACTAATATGAAGCTTTTTTGTAATTTATTAGTAATTTGAACTTAAATATCTCAAAAATGGTTTATTCAAATATCATCAATGTATCCATTTGAAATCAGAAAAAAAAAGATCTTTCGTTGTAGAGCATAATATACAGGGTGTTTCATTTAAAAAAGTTGAAGTTGCCTATATTTTTCCCTTTTTTATTACGATATTTTTTAACTAATAATTTGATTTAAGACAGTCTAAATTAAACAAATCACGTTATGTTCCTTATGTACATATAATAGGCAGGTTTTTTAATCCGGAGAATTTTTCCTGTTGTTTATGAAAACAAATGATCAGTTTTTTAAATTCCTTTACAGTTTAAATTACGTGTTACTAAAGCGACCAAAATTAAATAAGGCAACGAATTAACTTTGCCGCCGTAATTTTCCTTCAGAAAGACTATATTTGGCAACAGTGGTGTACATCCGCGTCTTAAATGACGCTTCAATTCGGCCTGTCTCAAGAAGTTATGAGGTAAGTGCGGTGTTGCCAGCGTTAAATCAGTAAAGGCAAATGTCCATATTGGAAAAACAAGTGTCAAACCGTTTTAATGTAAATATAAGCGTCTGCATTTTTAAATGAAAATAACTAGGGGTGTTCGAATACTTGTCGAATCGAATCGAATAGAATTGTTATATTCGATTCGAATATTCAAAGTATTCGAATAATTTGAACTATTTGAATAGTTTTAAAATTTTAAATTGTGGATTCAATATTATTGAGTTGCATTTAAATACACTGAGAATTTTACATTATCACAATCCTTTCAAAATTGCCGCCAAAATTAATTCCTATTTCTGAATAACCAGAAAAAAGTTTCGGGTATTCCAATTATTCAAAAGATTCGAATAATTCAAATAGTTCGATAAATATTTAATATTCAATTAATATTAAGAACTTAATTTAAAATAGAGAATATTAAACCCAACTATTCGAATGATTTGAACTATTTGAATAATTTATAAAATTCGAATAATTTTAACTATTCGAATAATCCGAACGATTCGAATAGTTCAAATTATTCGAATAGTTTGAACTATTTGAAATTATCTGAATATTTGATTTAAAATTCTAATGGAATAATTCGTATTTGATTCGCCTCGAAAAATTCGAACATTCAAATATTCGCACACCCCTAAAAATAACTTATCACTGATTGTTATTAATAGATTTTCCTGTTAATAATTTAATTCAATACATTGTTTTATTTTGTTGTTAATTTTAATAAGTCAAAAATCAATTGACCGGCATTATTTAGGTCACAGGAACAATCTTGCCTTCTCTTACCGTTATAGTACAATATGTACCCCACTTTGAAATTGGCAATTATTTAGTCTTTTATGCATTTAGGTCAAGTAAATCTACCATATGCTAATATCTTTATTAACTCTTTTGTGAACCAATTTTTACAGTGAAGGGAAAATTATAGTGCCTTCAATTTTTTCGTTAGGTAAATTATAGTTTGCGCTGATAATATACCAACAAAAAAAACGTACATAATAAAATTGAGGTTAAATATTTTAAGTATAACATGCGCCTCCATAAAATCAAATATATTATTAAAATGTGCAAATAATATACTGAATACCCTAAAAAGAATCGCATTCACCTTTTTTTATAAAAATCCTTATTTATAAATACCGTCAAATCTTGTCTTGATTAAAAATTTAACGTTTTACATTAGTCTAGCCAAGAAGTTGATTTCCTGTTAAAATAAATTACAAGTCTTCTAAAAACATGGTTGATGATTTAAACGATCAGGAATTGCATCTAGAAAAAGACGTATTTTGGATTTTTCCTGCAAAAAAAATATACATTTGTTATTAACAAAAAACTGGAAAAAAATATCCGTCGAGCTTTTTGGCAAAATCTCAAAAAGTATAAGTGATAGCTTAAATATTATAAAAATTTCTGAAAGAGCAGGAAATTTCAGTAAAAAAGTACTGGATGCCCGGAAGTGTAGCTCCAATATTTATAATTTTAATTTAACGTTGAAAATCGGCTTTCGCGCGGCTGTTTCGGCATGCGCGCGCCGTCACTGTAGTAAACGTAGTTTTTAAATAATTTTTTATGCAATTAAATATTAATTTAAAAATTTCAAAAAATTTTGGTGTTGTCTAGACACTTCAAAGAATATGATCCCGCGATGATAAAAGTTGTATCACCATTTTTAAAAAGTTATTCAATTGTTAATGAACAATTTTTTTTACGAGTCTCTGTTACCATAAAAGGCGGTATAAAGGTTTAAATAATTATTCTATGAATTTTTTGTTTTTTAGAGCCCTTTTTATAAAAATACCTAACAAGATGACATTATGAAAGTTTATAAAAAAAAAATATTTCATTAATTTTTTCATTTTGAAGTAAAAAAAAAGTGAAAAAATTAAATAATGTTTCTTAAATATATTTATACTAGATAAAAAGCCTGTCTTAGGGGAGACAATATAAGTAAGGCCGCTCCGTGAGATTTTGTACCTAACGGTAAAAAACACTTTTTCTCCTATTTTTGGGGCGAAATTCAAAAGGGCTTTGTTAGGTTCTAGCCACGGCTAAAGACTACAACTGTGCCAAATTTCATGATTTAGCTTAAGCCATAACTTTAGAATCACGTGGACAGAAAAATAAATATATATACCTACCTACATATAAATATATCCACATGTACAAATTATATATATATATATATATATTTAATATAATAATAATATATATATATATATATATATATATATATATATATATATATATAATATATATATATATATATATATATATATATATATATATTATATATTTATACTATATACTGATTATTTTTTTTTAAGCTATTCTATTTTCGTTATTATAGGCATTTTACAATTACTTTTTAAATTTTTACCTGCCATTTTTATATAAATTGTTTATAAACAAATGAATTAATTAAATATTTTTGATTTTTTTTACCATATTGTTAGCGTAAAAAAAATGATTAAAAAAACGATTTCTAAATAATTTTTTCTAATAATAAAAATATGAAAAAAACGATTATAAACAATAAAATATTTTTGTTAAGAAATTGTTTTAAAAACTTACATAAAACAGCTACAATAACATAACAGTCACAATAGCAAAACAGTCACTTAAAAAACCTAATAAATACCGTCAAATTTTATCTTATGTAAATACAAGAGGCTTTTTATGTGACGCAGTGTAAAAAAATATTACTCCATCAGTGGCGGATTGAGCTTGGTATTTAAGTTGTTACTTTTCTAAGGTATTCACTGTCATATTTTATTTAATTTTTTGCATATAACTTTCCTTCTTTTATAGGCATGGTTTTTGCATTAAGGAGTTAATAGTATAATTAGCTTCCTTGCAGCTTTCAATAAGCAACACAAAGTGCCTCTCTTATGCATCCCTTTCCAATCTATCTAAAAAAGTATCGACCTATCCTCTTTGTCCTTTTCTTTAATCCTAGTGTCTAAACTTTGAAACTGCTGCCAACGGTAATAAATTATTTATAAAACAAAAAAAATAATCGCACGAAAATGTGTCCATCAACTTTAACAAATAGCACTATTTCCATAATGGTTGAACAAACAGAGATTACAAATGAAAGATACCAAAGAACCAAAATTATTATTACATGTAACTAAATTAGATCAAATTTCTCTTTTATTTTTTAGTATATTAGGTTTTAGTTTTACAAATAAATCACCAACCCTAGTGTCTGCAAAGTTTTTAAACTGGTGTCATTAAGTTGCATTTTGGATATTGACGGTAAGGTTGAAAAATATTACTTTTAATAGTGATTGTAGAAAAACAAATTTTGTACCCTCATCCAATGCTAAAAATAAATCAATCTCAGACACCAAGATATAAACTGTAACTGACACCAACAAGTGCGCAAACGACATAATGACATAGTCATGTCTAGACGTACCATCAGAGGACATATCAAGTTTCTTCAAGATATTGTTCCCCAAGAATATGCATGTCAACTGGTAACACCCTATTCATTAGGTTTACTTGTAAACTTCATTTGTTATATAGGGGTTCGGTACTCTAAAGTTCTCTGAAATTTAATACTTTTGTTTTTTGTGGCTTATTGCGTGATTAGAAGAAGACTATTAAGTTTTTGAGTGTAAACTAAATGCCAGGGGAAGCAAGATTTTTAATAAAGTAATAAAGTATTTACATATTTGAAACGCAGAATTCTACTCGAAAACTACCAAACACGTTAACTTTTCAACAATCTTTTTTCTTTTAATTAAGTTTTTAAGAAACTGCATACTTAGGGTCCTTCAACGAGGAAGCTTTCAATGTTAGGAAAATGATTTGAATTGACAAAGATACGACATAAAATAAACATTTTTTTATGATGCACCTGAAATATCTAAACACTAAAAGTCAATACCTGCCAAAGTTTTGCGTTTAGTGTTGATTAAAATAAAATGTTTTCGGGAAAAAATTTGTTACAGTAAAAGCTCTTTATTCGCGGGGTATATGTCCCGTAAATATGCCGCGAATACAGAAACCGTAAATATGGAATGGTCATTTATATGGGATTCTAAGGCAGCTATTCTCAACCACTGGTCCGGCGGACCACCTGTGGTTCGCGGAGAAATTTTACTAGTCCGCGGACAATTTCTTCTATCCGGGAAAAAATTACTTATTAAAAAATAATAATTTTAATTTATAAAATTACGAAATATAAATATCTTAAACCAATTTTAATTCCATGTAATTATGATTAGTCATAATAATTATAACAAACAAACAACAAATTATATTTTTTGTAATTGCTTTTGATTTACTTTTTTAGTAATCGTAAGACTAATATTTTTTGTCGTGTTCCTATGTCCATGAGTTTGTGATTTTGTTTATAATTTTCTGTGATTTTTGCTAAAGCTTTATATACCTAATTTTTATATTTATATATAATTACGTACCTTTACCTTTAAATATTATTGTAAGTACATGATAATAAAAATGTTCATATTACAATTTGTTTTAAAAATTGTCGAATTTTTTCCATTTCGGCCAAAGGTTGAGAAACGCTGTTCTAGGGCAGCGTTTCTCAACTTTTGGCCGCGGACAGAAAATTTGAAAAAATTCGCGGACCAGTGATATTTATTTAACAACAAAATCTTACAAGCTATTAAAGAACTACTACATAAGTTAATCGTAACAACAACAATCATTTACTCACAATAATATTTAAATGTAAAGATATGTAATTATATATATACAAAAAAAAATTAGTTTAAGATATTTTTATTTCGTAATTTTATAAATTGAAATTTAATTTTTATTATTATTTTTTAATAAGTAAGTTTTTTTGACGGATAGAAGAAATTGTCCGCTGACTAGTAAAATTTCTCCGCGGACCACTGATGGTCCGCCAGACCAGCGCAGCGGTTGAGAATAGCTGTTCTAGGGGATACGTTCCTAGGTGACAAAATAAAAAACAAGTATATATAAAAAAATAATTTAACTGAAGTTTTTGACCATTTTGATTAATTATTATTTTTAGGCTTAGGCAATGGTTTAAAGAATTGTGTGATTTTTTCTTGCTTGGCAGTTTTTAAAAGCTCCTTTAATTCAGACTGATATTCAGCAGTGGCATTAGCAATTTGCCTCTTAAAAATAAAACTTCGTTTCATAGACGGATCAATTTTCATAAAGAAATCACAAAGCTCATTTGCCATTTTTAAATCTTCACTAAGATTTTTCAAATAAAATGTCACGTTTTCCGTGCTTGTTGACGCCTCTTCTTCAATGGGCTGTGAATTTAACATTACCTCCAAGTCGGTTTCAGTCAAATCTTCATCTTGCGATTCAAGCAAGTGAATATCACTTGATTCTATCTGTTTGAACTTATCTCGTCCTATTCCATTCGCAATTTTGGCTATTAGTCCATTTGACGACGCGTTTACAAAGGATATTCGATTGGATACCAACATTTTGGAATCCTTTTTATCAATGTATATGTTCCAATATACCTATTAGATCCGCGAATAAAAAATCTTTAGCCGCGAATATAGGAATATTATATATAATAATATTTACTGTACTAGAAATAAAACGAAATTCTTTTCATTTAAACGTATTGTAAAAATTGAGGCGCTTTCAAAAACGAATCAATAAAGAATGTGTCCATTAAGAAAGTATTAATTTTATATCGTACCCACTTGTTTCAATTTAAATAATTTTCTTAAGTATTTTTACCGATTTTACGAAAAAAATACACAAGATGGGCTATTTCACATTTTAAATACACGGAAAGTCACAAATATTGCCATGTCCTGTGAGTTGGCGTTTTAAATTTTTTGTTTTCAAATTTGTTCACTTTATTTAGTTTTGATTGTATATAGCCTTTTTTCTTTATTTTTTTTTGTTTATGATAATGGCCATCAAAATTTAAATCAGAGTGATTTTTGTGTAAAACTTTGAATTTTAATTTTGTGTTTTTACTACGCATGTTTACCCAAATTCAATATAAGATAATGTTATTAATATTTAAATACCGATTACAATTTGGTAATAAATTAAAAAGGTTACTTATAAAAACTTGCAATTGGAGAAGGCGAATTTAAAATTTTATATGTAAGTCTTTTATAAAAAAAAGTGAAGCAAGTGTGATACACCATTGAATTTAGAACTCAGTGTTTTTTAATAAACTAGCATTTTTTATTTATTTGATAGAAAGTTTTATGAAATATTAAAATATATATAATGTTATAAATACCAAATTACAATATTCTAGAATTAGCTAAATAACTGAATCTATATTTAAAAATTAAAAACATCATCAAGTTCCAGGTTTTTCTGGATTGTACCTAGTACCGATGCTGCATTACCCCGTTGCACAGCTAAACCAATTCTTTGGATAAGAGATTTTTTGCAGATTTCATTTATAAAACCCTTAGCCTCATCACCCAAAGGAGTAAAGGTTTCCACAGAAAAAGGAATGAAGATAAAGCGGTCTTTAAGCTCTTTATATTTTAAATGTATTTTATTTTCGGCAAGACGAGCAGCCTCACCTACTAAATTAGAAGCAATAATTTAGGAGTTTTGTTCAGATGATAGGATTTTGCAAGTGTATGGCTGCAAGTAGCAGTTTAAAAACTGTAGTAAAAGAAATTAACATTACCATCTGGCTTTAGGAAAAGTACCAAATAAATTAGCTTCTTGTTTTACGATCTCAAAATATGGAGTAATAAAAAATAGAACCAGTTTTAGTTCAGTTCAGTTTATATATTCCAGTTTTCAAAATCACGATGGTGGACTACGAATTTTTAATACTTACCTTGTTTATACATATTAAACTAAAAAAAAATAGGATTGTATTTAACACTTTTAAACATGATTTTCAGGTTGATTGTCTTTGTTCTTATCCATTTAATAACTTTCTTATAATGTCATCAAAATGTAATTTTTTTTATAAAGTAACCTGAGCTAAAAAAATATAAATATAACCAAAATATGTAAGGATTTTTTTGTATCTGAATGACAGCCCAAAAAGACCTGTATAAAGCATAATAATTAAATACTGTGGATGCTGACATTTTAGATGCCTAAACCCATTTTTCTTAGTTTTGACAAACGTTGTCACAGTGCCAAAACATGCAGATAATGCATTTCACAGCACGCGTGCCACCACGGATGGTATTTAAATAATTGATACCTCTAAACTTTTCTTATTTACGTCTAGGTAAAAAACCACAACTACTGGCAGTCATCCATTCAGTTACTGAGTGTGCCCAACTTGCTTAACTTCGCTGAAATCACGAGAAGCGTTGGCTCAACGCGGCAAAATACCTAAATATTAGTTTTTTCCTGATTATCAAAATACTTTCCATAAATTTTGTGTTAATGATTTATCGGCCATTTCCCGGCTTCGATATTGGTTTTCAGCACAAGTCATTTTTATGCAAAATGGAAGACATATTTGCCAATGTAATAAGTGTTTGTAAAATTATGACTTTATAAAAATATTAGTAAAAAAAAACTTTAGGACGTAAGATTACTATTACACATATTTGGAAATATTGATTGTAAATACGTAAATTTAATTTACTATGCATAACTACGCCCAACTGTAGAGCTCTCAGCATAGCTGGACTTTGGTAGATAAAACTGAAATATTCGCTTTAAAAATAATGTCTGAAATTATCTTTTGTACTCAAATTTAGAAATACGAATTTATTGTCAATTTTCAAATTTTTGTGCTCATGAACATTATTAAGCTTGCAATGTTGGTAACAGATAAGCAAGTATTCATAATGTTAATTATACGGCAAAGAAGAGCTATCTTCCGCTACAAAACTCTTATTAAAACCAATTATACAATGCGGCCATTATCCCATCGATATTTATTCAAAAAGCCACTTCACGAAAAATTAAAAGCTCGGCAAGGCGCATTCCAAAAAGGAAAAAAATAGTAGAAAGGGACTGTCTACCTGTACGTTACTTAGGCCGTATCTAATCATTACATCCTGTCCGGTTACCGCCCACCTCACTTAGAGACTTTTAGAGGCCTTTTTTACACCCTAACCGGTATTCTTGTGCACGTGAATTGCCCGAGGCGTTCTTAATAATGACCTAGCCGTGGACCCATGGACAGATTAGGTAGTTACAGGGATGGTTCAAAGTATTTTATAGCAGATTTTTATTTATATGTCTTTTGTTCATAATTTGGGCACAAATAATTTTTGCGGGCGCTTTTAACCTTAAAAATAAAAATTTTTGCATTTTTCTATATATATATATATATATATATATATATATATATATATATATATATATATATATATATATATATATATACATATATATATATATATATATATATATATATATATATATATATATATATATATCTAAATAACTTTGTTTTTAAATAAATGGATACAAAATATTATTTCTATGGTTTTTAAACATGCATATAATTACAATGTGCATTTTAGTACTTTTCATCTGTATATATGTAGGGTGGGAGATTTCTTTGCCAATAATAAGACAAAAATGTTATGTATACACATAGCTATCGCAATTACTTTTAAAAGGTAATTCAATTACAATTACTAGCATTTTTGTTAAAAGTAATTCAATTTTTAAAAAAACAAAAAGTAATACAATATTTTAGCAATTACTTTATTTAAATTACCACCTTTATTAAACACGATACGCTAAATAAATAAAATATATTATTATACTAATATGCATCATACGTCGCACGTCACGCTATTTAAACTGCTTTCTCGCCAAGTTCAACATTAAATGACTTTAAAATAATAATTTATTTTTATCCTACTCCAAACATCAACAAATTTTTCCACAAAAAATAATAAAAAAAAGTGGCGTTAAGCATCAATCGAAAATAATCGGCGGGATTTAAAGCGGTCCACCGTGTTTCAAGATGCTCTTTCTGGCTGGCCAAAAGTCCGGCAGTTTTTCCATAAAGAAAGGTAATTAAATTTTTTGTAGTAAGTCGATTATTTCTTAGGTAATCGAATTAATTTTTAAGTAATTCAACTACTTTATAAGTAATCGAATTACTTTTTAAGCAATTAAATTTCTTGGGTCGTGAAAATCAATTACGAAGTACGAATTATATTATTCTGGTAGTTAATAATCCAAATAAAATTACCTTTTTCGGAAAGTAATTGAATTAAAGTAATCCAGTTACTGAGAAATAATTGAATATGATTTTTCAATTTTTTTAAAAATTAAATTTCGACAGCTCTGTGTATTTTGGCCCATCCTTTTTTTGTTTTACAGTGTGTAAAAGAAAAAAATTTAGAGTTGGAATTTTCTTATTATTTTTATATCGGGTTTTTTAATTTGAATGAAACTTGGCACAGTAGAACATTGAGTCAAATACCCAATAAAATTTTTTACCTTATGGACCAAATAGGGAGTTTCGGGCAATTTTACCCTTTTTTTACACATTTTTCTCTTCTTTTTAGCATTATTAGTAATAATAATTTGAAACGTGTTTTGTCAGCTTAGTTTTAACTGTTATTAATATTTATATTTTTTAAACATATATTTGTGATTAAAGGAAAATATGCCAACAAAAATGTTTTAAATCCACAATATCCACTTCAATAAAAATGTCTTCTTCACCGCTGTTTCACAAATAAAATTAATAATAATTTGTGAAAAACACCAAAAAAGGATGTTAAAAATGTGAAGATGTGTAATTTAAGACCTGAAACTTGGTCTTACTCTTGCAAAAGTGGAAACCAAATTTTTTGATATTATGCAAATAATGGCGGTTGCCCTATATACCCCCACACTGTTTTTCCTAAGATAGAACGTAATTTATATCTTTAAAATATGTTTTTTTGCCCTTTTTGGAAAATTTGGGTTTTAAAATTATATTATTAAAAAAATTTAAAAAACCTTTTTTTTTAAATTTCTCCTTTTTTAAAAAACTTTGCTATTTTTCTTATACATATTCACGTAAAAGTCAGCGCCTAAAAAAAAATTTAAGGAAAAATTTTGACTAAACTAATAAAAATAATTTTAAAAACTTATCTATTACTTACACTTAATTGGTGAAAGTTAAGCACTTTAAAACAGATATGTATATGATTTTTTCTTATACTTTGTAACGCAGTTTTTATTACGCGTACTTCAGGTAACATCTTATTAAAAAACAAATACCTTAAGTAACAGTAAAAAGTATTTTAGCATAATTTTACAACATTCGTTGAAATACGCATAAGATCAGCAAAGTTAACCTTGGGCACGTAAGTAACTGAATGGGTTACCGCCAGTGAACACCATGTGTGCTGTTGGATGTGGTTCGGAATCCACGTTAAACTGAAGATCCCACCTGGACCTTAAAAATGTGGAAAATAGCTTAAAATGAGACTTTGTTATTACATTTTTTAATATTAGTATTATTTTGTTCATTTTTAAATGATTTCACGTAGAAAGCGGCGATTCTAAAACTAGATGTATTTTTGTAATTCTAAGTAAGTCCTTGTTATTACATTTTGCTATAACATCAAAATAAACGTACATCTTACTTAGTCAATTTTGATTTCTTAAATTTTTGACTACTCTGTATATGCTATCTTCATTTTAAATAATACAACAGTGTTTTGGGGGAAGCAGAACTTTTAAGAAAACATACTAACTTTTTTTATAAAACCAATAATAAAAAAGGTTCCCATATGTAAAGAACTTAAGTAGACACTGTATATATAAAACTCTTAGCCCTAGTCAAAACTATAAACTAAATAAGTTGGTTATTTAAAAAAAAGTATAACTGTCTATAAATATTTAGTCATCATTTCCTAGAATTATGGACAATATATTTTCACATAATAAACCAAAAAATCTCCAAAATACAGCCCTGTATATTAGCAGATTAATATATGAGGGATAAAAAAACTAAAAAAGACCCTTGTCTTGATTTTGGCCAAAGAATGAAGGAATTGATGACCAGAACGATTAGGTGGAATGATGGTTATAAATGGGGGTTTTGGATTATTTTAATCGCCGGTTTTTTGTTAAGGAACAATATTTATTTCCTACCTGTTGAGGTGTCTAAAATTAATCACATTAAATATAGAGGACAATAAAATAAATTTATAGTTAGGATATATATTCTTTTTTAAGTTAATCGACATACAAAATAGCAGACTTTTTCTTGCCCGTAATTTGACTCAGTATTCAATAAATAAATTTCGAAGCAGAGCTGCCAAAACTTAAAGTAGGTACTTGAAGTAAAATTTTATTTCAAGTACTTTTCTGAATACTTTAAGTATTTTTTATTAGGAAGTACTTGTACTTGATTAATTTTTATCAAAATACTTGAACTTTTACTTGATTTGACCAAGTAAATTACTTGAAGTATTTTTCTAAGTACCTAAAGTATTACGATGTACTTAAAGTAAAAAAAGTACTTTAAGTAAATAAAAAGACTTGAAGTAAAAGAAATCAATCAAATACGCCAATTTATTCACCTTAGATAATCACACAAACAGGTTAAATCAACAAGATCGCCTGACCTTTGCTGACTCTGATACATTATAGCTCTCAATTCATTGTTAATGACACCAAGAATGGAAAAATTACAATTATTTTTAAATACCTTTAATAGTATAGGTACTTTAAAAAATCATCAAAATATTGTATAAATACTAGTTTAAAAATTTTTGAAAAATATTTATTCTAGAATATCTTAGAAAAAAAGCGAGAGCTACCCAACTTTGGGAAGTTTATTTTTTATGGCGTCGAAGCCACTTTTTATCTGAATGGTAAAGTTAACAGGCAAAATTACAGGTATTGGTCGGACACGAATCCTTTTTGGGCCGAAGACAGAAGGAGACAGAATAATCCAAAAGTTTATATGTGGTGTGGAATTTTTATCAATAGCATAATAGGACCTATCTTCATAAACCAAAATTTAACCGGCGAAACATATTTAGTTATTGAGAAACGAGCTTGAACCATTTTTTGACGAACTGCCTTTGACCCAAAGAAGAACCTTTTGTTTTCAGCAAGATGGGGCGGTAGTGAGCGATCTCCTGGTCAGTCTCGGAATTTGGTTTGGTATACCGATGGATCCAAGACTGATAATGGAGCCGGCGCAGGAATACATGGTATGACCCCCAGGTTTAATGCTTATGCTTCCCTGGGGAAATATGCCCCACAAGTTCAAGGTTGGTTTGGAACTGTCTGCAATGCCCCCCTGGCTAACCACAACAAAGTTAAACTTTCCTGGGTGCCAGAACACAGGGGAATACAAGGCAATGAAAATGCAGACTCCCTGGCCAGGCGAGGCTCCGCGGCAATGTTTGTGGGTCCTGAACCTGTTTTTGGAATACCAAAAGCCTCGGTTCGTGGCTACATGACTCGGTGGATTCAAACACAACATCAGTCATACTGGAACCACATTCCAAGGCAACATCACAGTAAATCAATGTTGGACTCACCATCGAAAGCATTGACAAGTGAATTACTAAAACTAAATAGGAATCAGATTAGAGTAGTGACAGGATTAATAACCGGACACTGCACTCTAAGAAAACATATGCACACTATGGGCATCTATAGAGAAGAACCCATTTGCAGACTATGTGACGAAGAGGAAGAGACAGCCTCTACATCATATATGAGTGCCCTGCACTTACATACTGGAGAACAAATCAATCCTCATGGTGGACACTAACCACCAGGAGGCTGGAGACCAGAAAAGAACAGTAAAAGGGCTACTACACCTATCTAAGGTGTCAAACCTTTTTAACTGAAACAAATACACAAGAGATACAACAAGCCCTGTAGGCTGCAGTGTCGAGGCGGACAAAACCTCAACTTGTGTATTTATTTTTCAATCAATCAATCAATCAATTCAAGACAAGTACGAGAATATGTAACTAACCACAACAACCACAACTGAGTGACCTGCTAGGTCACCTGACCTTACACCGTTTGACTTTTTTCTGTGGGGTCACGTAAAAAATAAAGTGTATGTGACGGCACCAAATTCCGTTGATGAGCTGAAATATTTCATTTGGTGAGAAATTAATAATATTACCCCCGCAATGTTGCAGCATGTTAATGACAATATTATTAAGCGAATTCATTGTTGTAGATTGCAAAGCGGACATCAGTTTGAGCATTTACTGAGGAAGTGTTATTAGGTTAGTTAAATTTTGTGTTTTTTGCCACTACTTAGCTTGTTTTATTTTTCTCTTAATTTTCCTCATTTAATAAATAGGCCAAAACCAAATTATTTTCGCCTGATTATTCAAAAATGGCTCCTCTTACAAAAAAATGGTATATGAAGTTTTTTGTAACAAAACGTTATGTCAGTGTTATTTAATAGTTTTAGTAGACAACCTTTCAAAATCTGACTGCGTTAAACATCCTAAACCGTTGTTAATTTTTGTGCAACCCGCCACTTAAGGTTTATAACTTTAGGGTACGTGCATTAGTTTAACATACGTTTGTTAGAGAACGAAGAAAAATGATGATTTATTAAAAGGGTAAAACTGCAAAAAATATTTGGTTAAACACTAGTTTTGGGAGGTCATAAGGTTTCAAAATATAAAATAAAAAATGCATTCGGATCGAATAAAAAATTATATTGGACCTCCAAACCCGAATATTTTTCCAAAAAAATAACTAAATAATATATAGCTAAAAATCTCAATACATACATCACAATAACAGACTTTACGGGTAAGGTAAATCATTAAATTATCAAAGTAAACATTTTCTTTTGCGCTAATACATAGGCTTTCATTTAACAAGATGTTATTAAAATAATGCTAGTCAAGTAAAACTAGTTTTACTTCCAGTACTTTTATTTACTTCAGTTACTGTGGTTTACTTCAAGTACTTTGTTTACTTCAAGTAAACTACTTGGGTAATACTTCAAATACTTTTTGGCTTTACTTGGAAAAGCAAGTACATTTTAACGAGTACTTGTACTTAAAGTACCTTTTAAAACAGCATAAACTTGTTACTTGTACTTGAAGTACTATTTGAGAGTACTTTGACAGCTCTGTTTCGAAGTATAGTTGGATCACTTTTAGAATGAAAATTCTTTATCTTTGAAAGGAAAAAAAAAGGTAAGGTTTTTTAAAACCCAATGCTTTTCTTTTATTTTAAAGTTCTCTACAAAAAAGTTCATATACCATTTTTTGTTGGAGTAGCCATTTTTGAATAATTAGGCAAAAAAGACTGAAAAGAATTAAGTTACTAACAGCGAACACAATGTGAATTAGTTACATCACCATAGTAGGCTTGGAAAAAAAATGAGTAAATCTACTATTTGAAAAGAACTGTCATATTGTCCTTCAGTTGTTGTTAAAAAGTGTACTTTTTTGCCAATATGAATGAAATTACTCCACAAGACAGAGTTGAACTGATTTGTTTACATGTGGGGGTTTTAGTTTAAGAGGTGCCTGCGCCCATTTCAGTAACACATCCCCGATAAACCGGAGTTTTTAAATTAAATTTAGAAAGACTGAAGGCAACTGGTGTGTGTTTCCAAAGGTTGGTAAGAGGCGTAAAAATAAGTTATTGACGAAAATATTCTTCTCGAGCTGTAGAAAATTCTCAAATTCGACATATAAAATTGCACAAGAGGTAGGTTGTTCCAGTCGAAGGTTTGTACAACTTTACAAGAAAATAAATACCCCCCCCTTTTACAAAATGTGAGTGTCCAGAATTTCACGACGAGACTGTGATAGAAGACTAGAGTTTTGTGACGGGTTCTTAGAAAAAAGCGAGAGCTACCCAACTTCAAGAAGTTTATTTTTTATAGCGACGAAGCCACTTTTTATTTAAATGGTTTTAAAAGGCAAAATTACAGGTAAGTTTGTTAAAATTTTTTTAACAATAACATAATAGGACCTTTTCAAAACCAAAATTTAACCGGCGAAACATATTTACAGTTATTGAGAAACGAGCTTAAAATTTTTTATTGACGAACTGCCTTTGACAAAGAAGAACCTTTTATTTTTAGCAAGTGGGCCATCATTTCAAGACAAGTACGAGAATATCTCAATGAACTTTGCCTGGAAAATGGATTGGAAGAAGGGGTACAACTGAGTGCCTGCTAGGTCAACCCGACCTCACATCCCTTTGACTTTTTCTGTGGGGTCACGTAAAAAATAAAGTGTATGTGACGGACCAAATTCCGTTGATGAGCTGAAATATTTCATTTGGTGAGAAATTAATAATATTACCCCCCCAATGTTGCAGCATTTAATGACAATATTTTAAGCGAATTCTTGTTGTAGACTGCAAAGCGGATCAGTTTAAGCATTTCTGAGGAAGTGTTATTAGGTTATTAATTTTTGTTTTTTTCCCTATTAGCTTTTTTATTTTTCCAATTTTCCTCATTTAATAAATGGGGCCAAAAAATTATTTTCGCCTGATTTTTCAAAAAGGTTCCCAAAAAAAGGGGATATAAATTTTTTTTTAGGAAATCTATTAAACGGTAAAAAAAAAGGGTGTTGTTTTAAAAAAAATCTTTAATTGCTGAAAAATTGGCAACGCTGTAAAAAATTTTTTTTCATTTTTTTAAATTGTTATTTCAAACAACTTGCTTTGGAACTATGCTCTAACTGTTCAAAAAAAGAAATACCATGTAGGTTTTAAAATTCCCTTTTTAGATGCTTAATAAAAAGGAAACCCGGCCATGATGACTTTTATAATTAAAAACCCCCGACACTCTAAAGGACAAACCTATATAACCACAAAGAAAAAAAGGCCGCATCAAAACCAAAACTTGTTCATTGTATTTGTTGACAAGTAAATATTAAGACATATTTTCTGTTATAAAATAACCAGAATGTCACATTTAAAGAAAAAAAGTTTAAATTCTCAAAATAACTCTATCTTAAGACTAACAACTTTTCCAGGAAGGAATTTAAAATAAAAACAGTCTAAAACCCGACAAAGTCAACATTTTTCTGATCCTTCTATCGAATATGTTTGTTTTCAAAAATAAACCAAACGGTGTCCTAGGCATTTGAAAACGCTGATGAGTGGTGTGGAATATTATGGGAACAGATTTTAAAAACGATAAATCATGACACCACTTCTCGCTAAAATAAACAAGACATAAACCGAAATCTTCCACATATGTTTGTTCGTGTTTTAGGATCTGCTTTCTCACGCCAGTTTTGGTGGCAGATTTTTTCCGTTTTTTTCTTTATTTTTGTAGGAGTCGCACACTTGTGTGTCTTGTGTCTGCTAAGTCCCACGGGTTCGGGTGAGCTTTCATGTCATATGATCATCTGGTTTTTGTCTGTGTTTATATTTGCAAGCATTTAGAAATCCGACAAATACACGTATTAATAAAAAATTGAGGTAACAGTTATCCTACCAAAAAAACTTATGTAAGTTTCCTATCCATAAATCTTGTTCTTTTAAGGTACTGAGATATAAAATTAAAATAATAATAAAAAATATATATAAAGTTCTTTTTAAACTTGGTATTTTTTTTACTGATCTGTCTGTATTATTGAAAAAAATTGTCAGGGCCCTTCTTATAAATTTTGGCGACCTTATTCTTAAATATAATTTTTTAATATTTCATTGCAGTTATGAATAAATTATTTTCTTAAATGAAGTTCCTGTTAACCTACATTTTATTTTTAGTTAATATACACAGGGCTTCAGGATCACAAAAATAGTGATGGCAATCTCTCATAATTAATAAAGAAATAAAAAAAGAAATAGCAATACATTAATTTTTATTATTTTTTTCTTATGTCAACATAACAAAAATAAAAGAAGAATTTTAATTAAATTAAATTGATGTATTAAATAATAAACTTCTTTCTCGCTTTAGTTTGAGCAAAGTCATTGAATATTGAATTTACATCTATTTTTTCTAAATAATCCGATTCTATAGAATTCTAGATTCTATGAAATGTGAACGACTTTTTTCAAAGGGGAGACAAAGAATTACAGAACGTTAAAATAGAATGCATTCAAAGAAGGCAAGCATGCTTATATTATTAATTTAAAATGAAAACATTTAACTTTTTTGTAAGTACTTAGAATTTCGTTTTTTTGCTATTCTTTGTTGTATTTTTAATCAATTATTTTGATGTTAACTTTTGCCAGCTTTTCTTTGTTTGGTTAATTTGTTTGTTTTTTGTTCCGCTTTTTTTTCTCTATATTATGTTTATTAAAATAAATAAATAAAATAAAAATATTCATATTTTTAGTCTTTTTGTAATAATGTAATTTAAATTTTTTTTTTTAAAATAGCGACCTCTAAAATTTATTAACTTTAAATTTAATAACAACTTTTATTACATTTATTAGCTTCTACTTTCGAATAAACCCAAGATAATAGCCTATAAACCCCCAATAATAAGCATTTCATTCAATTTTTCCTTTTGATAAGAGTGGTTTCACCCTTAGATAAGGGTGGTTGATTATATTATATACCTTTGTTTCCTATTTGACATGTCCTGAAAAATATTATTTTTACAATTTTTAAAGTAATATGATTTTATATATTTTAGGGGGGTTGGTTTACAACCTTCTTACTAATGGGGGTGTATTCTTTTATTTTTCCAAGGTCGATTTAAAACAAAAATCGCAGTGAGAATAACTTTTAATACCACTGCTATTTTCGCAATTCTTCAGATTTGGCGACTTTCCAACCCCTAAATAGGGGTGATTTTTAAAAATTTGCAAAAACAAAAAGCAATGCTCATCCTAATTTTTTGGACAGAAACCCCACTATTGTCAATATCCAATTTTCGATACTTTTGTGGATATTTCGTTAGTAACAAAGATAAAGTATGGGTTTTGCACACTGTGCTATTTTTCACCAAACGAAATTCCGTGTTAAATTTGTCATGGCGTCTTAGTTTTTACCTAAGGGGAAATTGAAATTCCTGCCTTTTTGGGCATAGCTTGACCCTTTGGTTAACTTATCAAAAGGTAAAAACTGCTCTTTTAAAAGAGTTTTTTACAGAATAAGGTGGTACTTAGTTTTTTTTCTGGAAAGTTTATTTAGGAGATATTAACTAAACTTGTGTTTTTTTAAAATGGAACACCCTGTATATTTGGAGTATTTAATTTTTCTTATCTTTAGCTTTTTAAAAATATAAAAGTATTAATTATTTTTAAAACAACTGAAATAACAACTATTTTCAGAATTTGGCATGTTTTCATAGAGGTATATAGACTCAAAACAAAAGAACATTTCAAGGTAATGACAAGGCCATGTCATTAAATCTTAATATAAGTTTTTATTTTAAGACTAACTGAATAGCCTGGCGCAAAAAACAATTCAAAATAATAATACTAAAAAATAAAAATTATTTGTTTATAAATGTAATTAAATTTGTTTTTCGTTTTCCACAAACACTTTAACACTGCAAATTAGAATTACCTCCATAGGATCTATTTATAAAGTAAACATAAATATAATAGTACCAATGAATACAAAGTGATTGAGGTGGCTAATGATAAAAAAGTAATAAGAAAAA
Source organism: Listronotus oregonensis (assembly GCA_019359885.1). NCBI lineage: Eukaryota > Metazoa > Arthropoda > Insecta > Coleoptera > Curculionidae > Listronotus > Listronotus oregonensis. Next base: position 79,755 of record JAHBCN010001399.1, read on the forward strand.
AAATTTTGGTAGTTTTGTCCTCTCAGCTTAGGTCTTACAAAGTAAGGCCTAACAAATCAATTTGTGCTTGGTAGTGCATTTTGTATTACTGCCACCCTCTGCAATTTTGAATTGCAGTAGTTCTTTCCGAGTATGATGGTTTTTTATAACCATTTTCTAAATAACCCCACAAAAAAGTCTAGAACTAAAAGATCGGATAGCGTGCTCTTAGGTCCATTAGTTCTATCCATTTTTGAGGAACATATTTTTTTAGAAATGGGCGTACTATTACTCCATTATGAGCAGGCGCGCCATTCCTGCTGAAAGTAAATATTTTTTAAATTGTGCCAACGGAACGTTATCACCCAAAATTAAAATTTGGGGCAAAATTTTAATATTAAAAATTTTCCTAGGTTTGCTCCAAAAAAAACCTAAAGTTAAAAACAAATTTAAAACGACGGTTTTTCGGGCCCTTTTTTTCTCCAGGGTGTAAATGTTGAACAATGTGTGTTTTATACGGTTTATATTTTATTTTTTCAAAATGGTTTAAGCTCTACTTTAATAACGCCAGTTTCTGCGTCAATAACCCCACGATGTTGAAGGGGTTGTTTACAAAAGCCAAAACATTTATCTCGTCATTTTCTCTATTTTTTTTTATTATATGATTTGGGCCTTGGCTTAGAAAACCGCATAATTAATTAAATATTTAATAATGCAAACCTATAAAGGGAAAAGGGGTTGCTGTCTCCGGATATCTATAATAAACGTAAAGAAGTAATTAATTAGTCACTAATACATATTAAGGGAATTTAGCCGATACCTGTTAAAATACAGTTCTGCTGCCAGATTTGTTTCATTTGACTGTATGTAGCAAACTAAATATCATATTTTCAAAGTTCTGATAAATCTTCTTTCAGCCATTTTTTAAAAAAAATTTTTAAACCCCACCAAACCAAGCACTCAAAGAAAAAACATTTAATTTAATGACATAGGCTCTTGTCATTGCCTTAAATTTCTCTTGTTTTAGAGATCTATGCATAGCCTACTATAGAAAACATGCCAAATTCATGAAAATAGTTGTTATTTCAGTTAGTTTTAAAAATAAATACATACTATTATATATTTTTGAAAAGTAAGGATAAGAAAAAAAAATGACTTCCAAATATACAGGGTGTTCCTTTTTAAAAACACAAGTTTGGTTAATATCTCCTAAAATAAACTTTCCAAAAACTGAGTACGCCCCTGACCTCAGTAAAACCCTTTAAAAAGTTTTACCTTTTGATAAGTTAACCCCGGGATACAAGCTATGCTAAAATGAGGAATTTCAATTTCACCCTGTGGTAAAAACTAAGACACCCATGACAAATTTGACCCGGAATCTTTCGTTTGGTGAAAAAGTAGCACAATGTCGCGAAAACCCCATCCTTCTATCTTTGTTAATAACGGAAATATCCCACAAAACTGTCGAAAATTGGACACCCTGTACATACTCCAGATAATCTATTATTCATTAATTAGAAAAAATGTCCTATGCTAATGCTTTAATTTTAAACAAAGAAAATAAAAGTAAATTGAAAATAGAAACTGTTTTCTTTAAAAAAATTGAAAAAAAAATTGGGTAAGAAAGATAAAAAGCCATTGTAAGTACGAGCTAAAATCACTTCAAGGTTTCTTTACTGTAAAATTTATACAGTTAAAAAATCAACAATACGTATTGATATAATAATGAAAAGTTCTTTCGGCTAACCCTACAATGGTACTCCAGGTGTACGAAACCATAGTAAAATCTTGCAAAAATACTACTTTTTATTTTCAAGGAGTTCATACATAATGGAGTACAACGTTAGTTACGCTACATCCGCATTTTTTTACAATATTGCCTTTTAAAGTGTTTTCAAGGTATTCTTGAATGAACCCAGCCTATTGAATTTTAGTTCTTTTAGAAACTTTTAACAACATACCTCAATGGTTTTATTATGTTCTAGTATTGTTATCTAATAGAAGATTAGAAAAGGTTTTCTTAAAACTCTTAAGAAAGCCTTATTTGTTTATTGTGTGCCCAGTAGAGTACTATATATTATTCAAGTCAAGAAATTTTAAGGAAGTACAGACACTGAACAAAATCTTCATACACTAACAATTACAGTACCATTTTCCTGTATTATAAACTAAATTAATCCTTATTGATAAGTTTGCTTGTAGTCCAGAAAACGAAGCTAGAAAAAACGGAAAACCTCTCAATCGTTTTTAAAAGCATAGATTTGCATGAAAATTTGGGATTAAGCTTAACTTACCCTCCTCTTTAAAATCTATATTATGCCTATGGGCGCTCTTTATTTTTTTAGAGGTAAAAACTACCCTTTATTGCAAAAACCTATAAAACTATGCATTAAAGCTTAAGTTGAGTAAAATTTGACTAAAGTAAGTTGAAAAAGTAGTATTTTGTTTCTTTGAAACATTATTTAAAACATTTCCGCCCTTTAGAATCAACCCTTATTATGATTTAAAAAATTATATATATATATATATATATATTATATATACTAAAAAATTAATAGATATAATATTAAGTTTTGATATGATTATGATTATTTTTTAGGTAAAAAATCTACCCTTATAATAAACTTTTAAAATTTTCACATTAAAACTAAGGTCACATAAAATTAGGCTCATATAAATTGAAAAATAAATATTTAATTTTTTTAAACATTATTTAATATATTTTAACCCTTGAAAATTAACCCTTATTATGATTTATATAAAAAATTGTTTTCCCTAGAAAATTTAAATATTGTCACATAGTTGTAATTAAAGAATCTGACAGCTCAAAAGTATTACTAATTTAATTTTGTAATTTTTTAATCCCTAAAAATTTACCCCTTACAATATTAAAATGCCAAAAACAGTACAAACCGCGGATTTTTTTAAAAAATGCATCGAATCGCTTTTAAAATGCTCCAAAATTTTTTTTTATGCATAACTCCTTTAGTTTTTGTGATAAAAAGTTCTAGTTCTTTAAAAACCATGTTTGTTTGTTTTTTCAAAAGCTATAAGGTCCTATATATTAAAACTGTTTAAAACCCTTACTTTTTTAAAGGGGTGAGTTTAAAGGGCTGAAACAAGGTAGCGCTTGTCTATACACACGCGTTTTAAACGTTTATATCTCACTTTATTTTTGTCATACAGTAAATTTTTAAAAATCAAAATGTTTATAATTTAATAGGCTACAATTTGATACCCTAATAATTTTTACGTATCTCTCTTAGTTTTCGAGTTATTTTCAAAAAAAGGTCATTTTTATTAAAATTCTGAAATTTAACTTTCACTTGCAGCTCCATTTTTTTCAAAATTAATTAATTTAAAAGTTAAAATTTTAGAATGTTTTTATAATACATAGATAAAGGGAATTAAAAAAGGGCTACGACTCATTTTAATTAGGGTGGTAGTTAGGGGGTTGTTTTCGAAGATCTTTGCACTTAAAAAATTTTGGTCTAACCTCATTTTAATCATAACTCACCCAATTTGTATGCTATATACCATTTTTTTTAAGAAACGACTTTGCAAATGCTTTAAAAAAGTTATTATTTATTTTCCTTAAAAAATACATAGATTTTGCGTTATTTGCCTTTGAAACTCTGAAATTTTGTGTTTAATGAATAACAGCTAACCTTTAACAAACTACATAGGCCAGGAAACGAAAACATGAATTCGGAAATAAATAGTGCTAAGAGGATTATTGTTTTAAGTGGTGGGGGTGACCATTAGAAGTAACATACCAAAAGTCCCCAGCCCTGGACCTTGTGCGTTAGGCGTGGGGGAGGGGAGAAGGGGCGGTTTTTAGGTTTTCGTTATTATCTCGAAAACCAAGCGTCTTACCGAAAAAGTCATTTTATACAAAATGAAAGTAAATTGAATTGTCTATAAAAAAGGTTCTATTCAATTTTACGCTAAGAGCAGTAGTTAAGGGTGTATGTGAGTTTAAAAATGCGAATAACTAAAAAAAAACTGTGTATTGTGGAAGGTTGATACAAAAAAATCAAACATTTTATATACGAAATGTTTACAAGACAATATCAAGTAATAATTATAGTTCGAGTTCATCGTCAAGATTATCATCATCGTCGTCGCCATTGATGCCGACGATTGGAGGGCCGTTGGTGGTGCACGAAGCGCGGCAAAAGCTGCACACAAGCAAGCAGGGTATGCCTGCTTTGCGGCACCCGCAACGGCCCTCGCAACCTGTTTTGCACCCGCAAAATATGTTATTTAGGATGAATTCTGGCGCAACTGGGTCCGTGCTGGTGACAGGGGTGAGGAAGCCATCCGAGCCCCTAATCCACCCCAAGCAGTTGAATCTTTCTGCTGATCTCCATATAGCCATTGTTGAATCTGCAAACAATAATTTGTCCTTTGTAAACACAGTTATACAAATTATAAGTCAATGTAAACAAAGCATACATTGACACAAACCAGCAAATGAACTATAAGTGAGTGTTGGCGAGCTGCGCCTCTGGTAGGTGGAAGTGCCGCAAAATCAGGCTTTGGCTTTGTCGAGGCTTTAACAAAGGCCTGGGGTCGTATCCGGTTCAGGTCTGCTCTTTCTGAGGCCTGGTACAATGCCAAAAAAAGCAGCTCTCCTGCATCGGCTACCATGTCCTGTGTTGCTGAGGGATCGCAGAAGACTTTGTAGATGTCTGTGACTTCCTCCTCGGCCTTCAAAAATACTTTCACCACACCTCTCTTGCTCTTGTTATAAATAGCGGAGGTAGTATCACAACCGCTGAACGAATGGAGTAATAAAATGGTCTTTGCAAATGGCAACTTTTGGAGATTGGCCACATTATACCAACGTGCCTCCACCTTTTCCCTGCCTGGCTTGAAAAAAATCATCTCTTTCTCATGGGGGTTAGTGCAATAAGCAATACCAACAGGTCTATATCTTCCCCTATTACTGTCACAGTTTGGTGCTTGTCGGCTGCCTGCAAACCACAGCTAACGATTTTGGTATCAGCGTCTCCTGTGGCTACTACTTCCATTAGTCCTTGGTCTTTAATTTTTTTGTAAGCATGTTGATAAGCCTGGTTTTGTTGGACTCGTTAGACAAAAAAATGTCCTGCTGAACAGTGCAGGATGTGGTCCCGTCAAAGTGGATATTGACTGAGGTTTTTGATAGCCCTCTCCGTTTTGCTCAGCCCTTTTAGTGCTGTTCGCATCACCGTAGCCATCAAATACCACAGTTCACTGTTCACTTTAGTGGTTGATAATGTACGTAACGTACAGGTCGCATATTTTATTAAATGTTAAGCCAACATTCCACTTAACACGATGGAGTAGGAAGCCACCATCAACCATGTTGTATGTTGATTTCAATTCATGAGTTGTAGTGTTGTCTTGTGATAACGCTTTTTTAATGAAGCGACAACTGGATGCTTGAAGCAATATGTATTAACTGAAAATGAGTCTAGCTAGCTTATTCGCTGCAAGATGTCACTCTCAAGACACGCTTTCATTTTTCGTTGAAATTAGGTAATTCGATCAATTTACATGAATTTTGAACGACAAAAACATGGTTTTTCATACTTTTCGCATTTTCAAGGTATCACACACCCTTAACTACTGCTCTCAGCGCAAAATTGAATAGAACCTTATTTTTAGACAATTTAATTTACTTTCATTTTGAATGGAATGACTTTTTCGCTAAGACGCTTAGTTTTCGAGATAATAACAAAAAACCTAAAAACCGCCCCTTCCCCCCTCCCCCACGCCTAACGCACAAGGTCCAGGGCTGGGGACTTTTGGTATGTTACTTCTAAGGGTCACCCCTACCACTTAAAACAATAATCCGCTTAGCACTATTTATTTCCGAATGGAGGGATTTTCCGGTATTCGTTTTCTGGCCTAACAAGATGGTTTGTGTTGGTCCCACTGCAATTACAGAAAAACCATTTTATTTGTTTTTTTAAAAGCTGCAATTTTGTTATTCACAGTTCTTTTGATAAAATCCATACCTATCGAGTTATTGCCAAAAAGTTTAAAAATCATTTTTCTATCCATTCCAGTGGTCAAAATATATAAAAATTCCACCTTCAAGATGGTTTGGCAACCACCTTCAAGGCGCCCTTCGGCATGATATAGATTTTGATTATTGGACTATTCGCTACCTACTGTCAAAATTTCAAGTCATTCTATCCATTTTGAAAAAATTGAGAGGAAAAATGGTTCGTCTCCTGGACCATTGGTAAAATCCATTGGTTCAATCGTGGAAGTTATCATTTTATTTTTTTTTCCGAAATAGACGGACAAATTTAAAAAAACATGATACCAGGTGAAATAAAAATATATTAATATGCTTCAGCATTTTTTGCAAATTCTAGAAAATAGAGTGTGACCATATCAAAAAAGAAAAAAAAATGAGACGCTTTCCGAAACAAAGCAATAAATAGAGTAACACATTAAAAAGAAGTAAATTTTATCATACCAAACATACTTATGTAAAATAAGGGCCAAGTTCCTGTCCAAGAATCTCAGCCTCTTAAAGTATGTATATGTTGGAATTTGTGGAGTTCCTATTTTTTATTATGTCGGTTATGAATACAGCAATTTTTTGGCATTCATGTGACCAAATATTTCTTTTTGTAAAAATATCGGCAACGTTTCGTTTTCGAGATATCCATCATTAAAGTTGGAAATCAAACTTACCTCATTTTCACTATATTGAACTGCAGATCTATCTAAAAATTATCTATACATAATTACATTTTTAATCTAAATTGAATTCTGTTTTACTATCAAAGTCATCATTGAGATTAATTACAATAGGATGTATGTTGTTTTGGATAGAAATGTAAGAGTCCTCAATTTTTATAATGTGCTGTAGTGAATTTTTCCAGCTCTCAACTGGTATGTTAGTAATAACATTTTTTATCAAATTTATAACACTGGGACTTAAAGTAGGTGTAACATTTTCTGCTCTGATCTTTGATTTTACTTGGTTCCACAAATGCTCTATGGGGTTAAACATACAGTGATACGGAGGAAGCAGTAAGACAGTATGCCCAGCCTGTTCAGCCACATTATCACATACATATTGTTTTTTAATTGCATTTGAATTTAGGACTTCCAAAAGATGCTTTTTTTGTAACTGAATTTAAAATAAATATCATTTTCTAACAAATATTCCTGGATTTCAGTTTTTGAACTTGATGAAACTGGTGCTTTGTGTAGCAGACGGCTGTGGTAGCTTGCGTTATCCATGACAATAACACTGTTGTTTGGAATATTTTTAAAAGATAATTTTGAAACCAGTTTTTAAAAAGTTCTGCACTTGTATTCTCATGATAATCCAAGCTAGAATCCTTAATATTCTTTGCAGACAACAGCAAGCAGTTTGGGACAAATCCGTCTTCTGAACCAGCGTGTATTATGGTAATGCGTTTTCCTTTATTTAAAGGTGCTTTCGTCTGACAGTTTTGACTGGAATCAACCCATCCTTTGGATACTGTGTCGTGTGTATCGAACCATGTTTCATCAAGGTAAATTATGAATCTGTTTTCTAACCTATATCTTTTAATTTCTTGAAAGTAATAAAATCTCCAAGTGCGTAATCTGTGCGATTCCATTACTACTTGTCTTTTGTCTATTTTGCGGTGTTTAAATACCATTTTACAAACAACTCTATGGAGGGTGGCACGGCTAATCTTTATATTGGTTTCGTCTTCGCCTAGCTTCTTTTTCAGTTTATCCAAGGTAGGACTAACTCCGCTTTCATAAAGACAATATTTTTCCTTCTTATTAGGTCCTGATCACTATTGTCTATACGGTGAGATTGAAAATCACTAAGTTTTTTTCTTTTGTTTAATTCTTTACTAATAATAATATCCCTTATCAATGATATTGGAGTTTTTGTAAGTAGACAGGTTTCTTTTAAAGCTTCTTGTTTAATTAGACCTCTACTGATTAAAGTTTCATACACATTTTTCACAAACTGTTTTGCATCTAATGACAAATGATTTCGACGCGACATAGTTATATTCTCGTAAACCAACTTTTTCGAAACGCACAGTAAAAACGGTTATTCAACACTGCCACTAAAATATTAGCCAAAATATTTATATGCCTAATGGTTAATACTCAAGAAATACCTGGCCCACCCCTGCCCTTATGAACAAATGGGTTTACCCAATAACAATAGGTAATAAAATTGTTAAAGGTTTATTGGGATATGGTCCGTCAAAAGCCATAACGATATACTTTGAGACAGACTATACCACAAACCACAACCAATAAGGTGTTACTTAACCCCCTTTGTAGTTTTTTAAAGTTGACTCTTAACCTGGCTAGCTATAGGGTTAAAGAGAAGCGACTGAAAATAGGAAAAACAAACGTTTTTTCCTTAAAACCTAAGATAATATGTCGTTTTTAAAAGAAAATAAATAACTTGTACCCTATTCCGTATAGTATACAGGGTGTTTTCTAATAAAGTGTCATTATTTAAGTGCCATTTTTGGGTCCATTTTAACAAAAAAATATATTAACTTATGTCCTAAACGTCTTAACTTTTAAGATTCAGAAGGGGGGGGGTAAAAATATATTATTTATTATTAATATCTGTAATACCACCTTAGATATTTTAATGAAATTTGGCATAGATGTACTATATAATAAGAGGCATTTTTGGTGTACCACATTTTTTTTAATTTTCACTTCATCAGGTGAAAACCGTGCGTCGGAGTAAAAAAATTAAGAATAGGAATAGAAATAAAAATTCACCTAGAAAAATTAAATCAAATATTTGTCTGCAAAGTGATATTGTTTCCCGATACTATTATAATCATGCAAAAAACGGTTTTTATTTTTTTAAGCGAAAACCGAGCATCGAATTAAAAAAAGTCAAGTGATCGACTTGGCTCAGAAATGATTAAAAATTTCAAAAATAATTTTTATTTTAGGAGAAATCAGTGGCGTTCCATCAATGTCTGCCAAATTAGGCAGGTCAAATTCCGTACGAATGTCACTGGTGAAAATTTAAAAAAAAGGTACACTAAAAAATGTCTTTTGATACATTCCATTAAACTATCTAAAGTGATATTACAGATATTATTAATAAATAATTTATTTTTGAAAATTTTACCACCCTTGCAAATGATATATCATGTCCTTATAACTAAATAGTAAGGTTTCGGAAATAGAAGCAAGTGTCTGTAAGAATTGGATTATTTTGGGATATTTGCCTTGGATGGATATGAAATGACACGATGAAACATATTATTAAGAAAATTTTGACGATTAGTGCGTTAGTAGAAACGAAAATCAAATCAAAGTCCACATACTGTCAAGGGAATGGGATTTTAAGAAAAATATAGCTTTAATGTCTTTTGTTTGCTAAAAGACTATCAGATAGCTTTTTTCATTAACGATGAGTCATTAAACAGCAATAAATACCTTCAGTTTTTGCGCCTAGTAGTAGATGACTTTCTAGAAAATTTACCACTTAAAGATTATCGCATATGTTGGTTTCATTTGGATGGAGCACCCGCTCATTACACAGAGAAGGTGACACGTGAGCTATTTAAAAAATTCGATGAATGCTGATTTAGGCTTGTGGGACCATGGGATTGGTCTTCGAAATCACCAGATTTTACACCACTTGATTTTAATTTTTTAGGTAATTTGAACCAAATGGTATTTAAGACACCGGTAAACAGTAAAGAGGAACTATGTCAATTGCATTGGTTAACTGGATCCTTTCGAAGTACAAACAGCGACAAAACACGCTGTATAACGCAGGATTTTGAAGTGTTTAGAAGTCATGAAAAATTATTTTTAAAATCTTATTATTTAAATGTTAAAACTTTAGTGTTTTCTCGATTGTTCTTAATGTTTATTTAAATATCTTTTAGTTGTGGTAAACTTGGATCATTGTTAAGTTGTGAACCAAATTGTATAAAGTTATTTTATATTAACACAAATTTTCTTTTATCTATTCGTCGTAAATTAGGTTACATTTCGTTGAACTTTCTGCATTTTCTTGCTACTATTTTGCCACATTGTCCATGAATACCTAATATATAGATCCATCAATACTTCATTTAAATAGTTATTTCTCTTCATTTCTTTTAATTATTTTCGAGTTACTAATTTAAAAAAATGCGCAAATCTATTCCCACTAACGCACCTATTGTTAAAATTTTCTTAATAAAATGTTTTATCGTGACATTATAGCCATCTAAGGCAAATATCCCAAAATAATCCAATTTTTACAGAAACATGCTTTTATTTCCAAAACCTTACTATTTAGGTATAAAAACATATATCATTTGCAAGGGATTTTAATTGCATTCTATTATATGTTATAATATACAGGAAGTTTCATTTAACAAAATGCACTTTTCTTCATTTTTGTAACTCGCGGTAAAATCACTAATTTTGACCAATCCTGTATAATGTGGAACAAATTTACTTACTCAAAAGTAATATACAATACCTCCCTAAATTACCTCCAAAATTTAAACTTTTTACGAATTTCAGTGACGTAGTAATAAAAATTTAATTGGAGCTGTTTTGAAAAAAAAACTAATTAAGAAGTAGAAAACAACTAGAGCTGGGTATGGGAATTATCCAAAAATAATCACAAAGCAATAGCCGAGCGAAAAATGCGATAATATATAGAGTGCCTCATTTTAAATATCAAACAACCTATTACTTTTTGGTATACGCGGCAACGTTGGCGTCGCGGTGTTAAAAATATTTTATATTAATAGAACAGGGCCAATTACCCATGTCGCCAAATTTCAAAAAATGTCTTTGTCCAAATAACCAAACACTTCTGGTTGAACAAATATAGCAAATAATTAAAATTGATGTAAAAAATGTTAACATTTTTTTAATGTGCTGCTTATCATTTTATCATTGTTAATCCCACATATTTTTTGTTGATATATAAGAAAAAAAAATAAATCAAGCATCTACAAATTGACACTCCGAAATATGTTAAGTTTACCATTTTATTTTTCTCGCTGTACATATAAAGACATTTACAATAATCATTTACGCTCAGTATTTAAAAGGTGTTTATCTGAAATACCTACTTTTACGAGAGAACTTTATTCCAAGGTTAATAAGCCGAAGCACAGCTATAATTAAGTTGATTAAATAAAAGATATAAGTAACGCGAAAAGCGTTTAAATCTTCGTAAATGATGTAAATAAACTGCTGCAGAAACCATTTGGTATGCGACAATAATTATCCGAAGAAAATCTTTAATAACACCTCTTATGTACTTCGTATTTTATATTATGCTGGGCGTAACATAAAGAATGAAAATAAATTGAGCAGTAAATTTGTTAGTAAAAAATTACATTTTTTTCATATAAGGTTTTGCTCGACGAATATTGGTTTCTAAGTTACGGAAAACTATTTTATGACACACCCTGTATATTCAAAAGTCAAACTCAATAACGTAAAATATCATTGCAAAAAAAAAAAATTTTTATTTACAACCATGCATCTAATAATGACATTTCACCTACCTTTGAACGGTGGAAAGTTTGGACGTTTTTTGACTTCTACTTTCCACCCGGGTGGAAAGTGCTCACTTTCCACCCGGTTGGAAAGTATTTTTTTTTGTAATTTCATTGAATATTAATATTTAAAAATCGTATAGTGACACACGAACATACGCATTCTAATAATAATAATAATATTCTCGAATTTTTGGTGGAGTAGCAGCAAACTGAAATTCCTCATCTAATAACATTTTTTTTTGATTTGCGAAATTAAAACAAATTACTATTCAAATTTAAAGCGTCTATCTTACACTGTATGTATTGACGCTTTGACAACCTGTTACCATGACAACGATACAAATTGCGAAGCACGGCCGCCTAATAAAATTATTACCGGATCAATTTTCATAATTTCAATTTAAAATAATAGGAAATGAATAAAGTGGTTGTAAATAAAATAGTATACAAACCTCGGTGGAAAGTTTCATTTTTGTCTCGAGAAGTATAGTAGACCTCGGCTGCGCCTCGGTCTACTAACGCATCTGTCGACAGAAATGAAACACTTTCCACCTGGGTATGTAATATACTATTTTTTATATCGGCACCCTAAACGGACGTAACAGCATGACAGCTGTCAAATTTTAGTTTGTGACATATGACAGAGTAAACAAGTTTTTTTTAATTTTGGTATGTTTTTTTTTAATTTAAAAAATACAGGGTGTGCCATAAGCAAGTTCCGAAATCTGGACATGCCGAATTGATTCACAAGGGTTGCAAACCCAAAAAAATTTGACCATAAATTAAAAAAACAATATCAATATCAATAAAATTTGGTAAATTTTTCAAGTAACTTTTTTCTTTTTAATATCTCGCGAATGACACGAAAGGAAAAAATTAAGTTGGGCATGTTATGTATGGCTTGATATGCGCTTTATGAAATTGTCTTTCCGAATATCACACAAGTTCAAATTTAAAAAATAAGCATTTTTATAGCACAGGAAAGTTTCGAAATTTACCTTAATTTAATCTTCTGTCTGTTTAAAAATATTCTTGTTTACAAAAAATCCAGTGTAGGATAAAGTGGTTATAAGTGACAATTCTATAATAGTCACATTTGTTGAGATAAATTAAATTAACAGGCTTCTTTTAGAGCGATTCGTCCATTGAAAGCTTTAAACATTCTAAAGAACCTGTTATTACACAATTTAAACCGGTTGAAAAAGCATGCTCCTGCGGCCTTCTTGTGCCATCAGCAGAAAAATAGAGCTTTTTAATTTTTGATTATATTAAACGTACTGAATTTCAAAAATATCCACAAACTTACAGAGGTTAATAAGTTTCCTAAAAATAAAGTAAACAATTTTTATCCTAAACCATTGAATTTTTATAAGTTTGGTTACTAAGATGCAGTACCCCTAACTTTTTAAGAAGAGTTTTTCAAAGAAAATTATTTTAGGTTGGTTGTATACAAAAATTATATTACAATTTAACATAATTTTTGGTTTATGTTTATTCTTTAAATCATGTACGACCCCTGGAGCATTACTATACCTGCATAGATATTATTTTAACAACCTCTGTTCTTTTGTTAACATATTTTAAAACACCCTTTTTATTTTCTTCAAGTAATTGAGCATGAAGGGGTATAAAATGCTGCAACTAATATTTTTCCTGATAAACTTATAACGTATCATAAAAAAACCTTTGATTATATACCAGACCCAATGGTGAAAATTATGACTGTCTAATAAAACGCAAAGTTATTACAAAGGGTTGCTTAAAGTAAATAATGTATAATTTTACAAAATACGTATTATTGTTCGTGAACACCAGTTGGTAAGTAAGTTTCGTAGAAGCCTACCTTATTATTATGAGCAATGCTCATAATAAAAGTTTTTACCGTTCGTTTTAATTGTGATTTTAGAGTGTTATTTTTCCAGCCTATTTGTTACCGTCCATATTTAACCTCAAGTCGCATATTAAGTTTTGCTGTACCTACTTATAATAGTTAATGAGCTGCAAAAAAGCTATCCATTCTATTTAAATTCTTTATTAAAAGTGCATTTACGCTGCACCCGACAGGTCGCCTTTAGGGGTCGGGCGAAAGGACGCGGAGACTAACAAACTCCCACTACCACAATTTTCGTATAGCCGCATTAAAAATATTTTATTTTTTTTAGGTTCTTCCATATTCGGTGTATCGATGCGTTGTTTCCGATTGCAAGCCTACAGGAGATAACTTTTTTCGGTAACAATTTTTCACTTAAATGACATAAATTATACACCATTTTAAAGGCAAGGAAATAATCTATGCCTCTGCAATAACGGATTTTGAAATATGAGTCGAGTTAAGAAAAAATAGTATCTAAACATAACCGATTTAAGGGTGACTTTCACTCAAGAAAATATTAAAAACTAAATTTAAATTTAAAAAACTATTACAGCAGAAGCCTAGATTTAAGTGCTGGCTTTCATATAGTTTTTGAAAATTATCGATAACTTATACCGTTTTTGAGGAAAACATTATGCCCCGAACCCCAAATTGGATCCAATTTTCGCGGCGCGAGTGGACTCTTAAGATAAAATTATTTCTACTTCTAAAGGCTATTGCCAATTGTACCCTTCATCCTCTCATTAATTTTATTTTTCTCATCCCACAATTTTCCATATTCCTTATAAAACGTCCGATATGATTTTTAAAGTCAAGCAGTATTTTTTAATATAAAGATTGATAAAGAAATTGTCTGGGCGGAATGGCCTACCAGCAGTTGTCATTATAGTCTAAGAGCATGTTAACCATCCGACTAACCCATTTACCACAAAGCTAGAACATTTTTAAATATTATTTTACTATCGGTAAATTATGAAAATACCGTTCTGGCAGGTATCCTCCGGTTACTTCATCATCCCTTAAAATTTTGAAAATGTAAAAAAAATTAACCTGCTTCCACAAAGCTAAAATTTTGATATGATGTAATTTACATAGGTGTTAGTTGAAAAAAAATTAACAACCTTTTTTGATGGTTACAAATATGTGCCAGACGATGGTAAAGTTGTGGTCGGGATGGCAATTTATAACCTGCTTCCACAAGGCTAAAATTTTAAGGGCATATTCTTTCAATAGTTGGAAAAAGTATATTTAAACTGCCAGACTATTTTGACGGTTGCTAGGATATGGATATGCACAGTATATACTAGTCAAGGCGCAACATACTCGTATGAGCTTCATTGTCAGAAAGAGAGGATATATTTATTGTGTATTGTGAAGATATGATAAAAGATTACTTAAATAGAAGACAAACAAAGTTAAATGTGTTTTTAAGTTTTTATTTATGTTAACAAATATACCATTAAAACTTGTTAATCTTACAGGTCTGCATACATTATTGTCGTACTTATTAGTCCTCATCTTCTAAATCAAAATTATAATCATATATCATCTCATCGTTATCTAGAATAGAAATAAAAAAAATATTTATAAAGAGAAATGAACACCTACCATACCTGCATATAAAAAACAATAAATATTTGCCCAATTCAATGTCATTAGGCTGATCAGATTGTAACAGAGCATCATAAATAGATGGTGGCACAGTGTTACCTTCATATAAGTCATATATATAATATATATATATATATATATATATATATATATATATATATATATATATATATATATATATATATATATATATATATATATATATATATATATTTATTATCATCTAAAATCCACTCTCGTCGAGCGCCCTGACTATTATATACTGGTCTGGAAGACCCTTGCAACCATCAGAATAGTCTGGCAGTTTAAATATACTTTTCCGACTATTGAAAGAATATGCCCTTAAAATTTTAGCCTTGTGGGAGCAGGTTATAAATTGCCAGCCCGACGACAACTTTACTATCGTCTGGCACATACTTGTAACCATCAAAATAGATTGTCAATTTTTTGACTCACACATATTTAAATTACATCATATCAAAATTTTAGCTTTGTGGAAGCATGAAAAATTTTTGTTTTGACATTTTTAAAATTTTAAGGGATGATGAAGTAACCGGAGATAGTAAAATAATATTTAAAAAGTTCCTAGCTTTGTGAAAAATGGGTTAGTCGGATGGTTCACTAGCTCTCCTACTATTAAAAAATGTGCTCTCAACTTACCTCTTTCCAATTTCCTTTAACATGGGAATTTTACCTAGGAGTTAAAAAGCTGCAAGTATGCAACTTATCCCCAAAAAAGGATCTGAAGCTTTCCCTTCCAGGACCCGTACTATTGAAAGAGAGAGAAATTCACACTCTCTTTTCTTTTCTACTCCCCATATTATCTATTGATTTGAAAAGCTAGTATTCTTGTAAAGATTTAATAGAAAGAACAATGGAAATTAGGAGGCAGCGTTGCCATGCCAAAATAATAATTTTGAGCCAGTGAAAGGAAGATAATTTTGACAGTAATAAAATAATTAAGTATATTTGGCATTTAGGACCGAAATAAGCATCTATGGAGCCATGCATAGCTTTGCTTTCTAAGGAAAAATTATAAATTTAAAATTTAAAAAAAAATCATCCTACTGAGAAACTTGAATTTTCATTACCCCATTTTGCCTTTTGCAATAATTCGTTGATTTCTTGACCGCAATAAAATTTAAATTACAATCCTTAGTGGAAAACCCAACCATAAATAGGTGGCCTGACAAACATCTATTGTGTAGGCACCGCACCTTTTGAAAGGGTACAGGTCCTGTTTACCTACTAATATTAATAGTTTAGGTTAGCTATTTTGGATGCTCTAGAACACACACGAAAATACCTTGACAAACTCCAAACGACTGATGAACTAAGACGAAAAGACCCTGCTTTATATTCAACACCTGCAATTTGCCTATAACCTACATAATATACCAAAAAGTAAGTACAATAATATATAAAGAAAATTTTATGTCCGGACCTACATGCGGGTACCCAAAGTATATTGAGTTTTACGACTAACAGTAGCAGGTAAAACAAGGAATCAACGAATTATTGTGGAACGTACTGTACTTAATATAATTTTATGAAATTATATTTTGTTAAGCTGAATTTATTTTTAAAGAATTTCTATAAAAGTTCAGTTTATCTCTCTATTAATGTTTAAAACTAAAGGTTTGACTTGTGCAATATTATTTTGCCTGCTAAAAAGAATAAAAATTTTTTTCAATAAATACTTAATTTTATTTAACAAACTAATTTAGATATTAAACTTATTTACTATTAGATATGTTTTCCTGAATCTGTCGAGCAGCGAAAAGGGAATTTAAAAATTATGGAAGCCCAATGCTATGGCCCATTCGATCAAAAAATGTCCCCCCCCATATGAAAATAACTGTCAGATTGGCCCCGCCGATTCTGCGCAATAACAAAATTCCACGAAATAATTTAATTTGTTGCCTCACACACTGATAAATCAGTGTGAAGTTAGAAACATTATAATTTTTTTAGGGCCGGAGTACCGTTTTTGGATTGATTAAAACCTTCTTATTTTAGTGATTAGTGTTTATTAAATTGTGACTATAATTTTTTTTTATTGTTTGTTCATAATATCGTAACAAAATGACTAGAGGTTGTATGGTGTTGTCTTGCAAATCAAGGGTAACATACCCGTCTTTTTAACTGTAGGTAAGTATTTTTATATTTAAATTAGGTGCTTCTTTTTAAGACAACGTTAGGTAACCAATAAATAATAATTTTCAATTATGAATAAAAAAAAATAAAATTTCATAGGAAATATTAGTGAAAAAGTAAGGCAATCTTAACTATCTTTTAAGTTTCCCCAAATTTTGGTATTTCTGTGGATTATTAAAAAAAAGGTTTACTTAAGGTACTTTTATTTCATTTAAAATTTTTTAGTACATTTTTAAAAAGGAAAAAAATTATTGATTACTGGACAGACCAGGCAAATTTTAATATATACAGGTCCCTCTAATTGAATGAAAGGAATACAATTTTGGACGGTTTTTTGGGACGCTGATTACAAATAAAAAAATTGAAAATCAAACCCTTATTTATATTCCTCCTTCTTTTTGCACAAAATTTTAAACAAATTGGGAAATTTTCCAAACCCTTTTTAAAAATTTTTTTTTGTTTATTTTACACCTTTTTTACATTTTTTTTTTTTTAAAAAATTTTCCTGCCTCTGAACAAAAAGTTCGCAATTTAATGGAAAAAAGATGTAAAAAAAATAAAAAACGGTTTTAAAGGTGTTTAAAAAATATGGGGGCCCCTTTTAGTAAAAATAAAGAAATTTTAAAAAAGAAAGGGAAAAGAGGTTTTTTTTAAAAAAATTTAGGAAAGATCTGGGGGAAAAAAAAGTTGCCGAAAAGATTTTTTTTTGATTTTAATCCCCCCCAAAAAACCCCCCGTACCCCAAATTTATCAAAATCGGAGAGGAGGAAACTTTCGAGACAATACCATTTGTTTAAAAATAAATTAGATTTTTGGTTTCTTAATCTTGCATTATCAACTTTTTAACTCGACATACTGTACACACAAAGGTTACTAAACTTTTTTCCCTGTTATTCTGTCTCATGAATATTTTTATACCAAAAAAACAGTTAAAAAAAATTTTTTTTTTAATGTACAACCAGAATCTTAGGATTAGATTAAACTCATTTACACTATCTTGCCCTTCTTTTATCACAAAATTGGTGATAAGTACATAATACTATCATACAATGTTTGAAATTTTTTTTAAAAAAATCTGTTTTTATTTATTTATAAAGATTTTTGGTAAAAATACAAAACTTCAAAAATATCGACCATTTAAATAGAAGGCAGAAAGTGGCGCCATCTATTCTTTCCATATTATATCAGATGATATAAAATCTAATATTACACAAAAATTTTTAAAATTTTTTTATAGTAGTATCCTTTAATAACCAACAATTTTGTAAAAAAAATAAAAAAAACAGTGAAGGTTGGAATTTGACTTTGATGATGTCAATTTTATAGATAGTAAAAAAGAATTATGGAAATCCGGCCCTGACCTACTATTCATTGCGAAAATTTCCCGCGGGGCCAACCCCCTATTCCCGCTGCCCTGCACGCCTGGACAATTTTGTTCTACAGTATTGGGCTTCCATACACCTTTAAACTTCCTTGGCCAGCTAGATCAGGATTTCCCACAACTTTTCTTTGTTATAACATTATTTAAATCAGTTACTACCTTATTAACGCACGTATTAGGCAAAGCACAACATACATTGATAATTTCTTCTTCCATTTAGGACTAAAGTACAGAGTCTATCGATTGATATTATCCATTTTTACCATGTAAATTTGGGAAAAATATTTATAATAATTATAATATTTATAAAGATTAATAATTTTCTAATAAATTTGCCAATTTCTCTTGGCTTGTAACTTTTTGCCATATTCTTTCACAATTTCTACTCCCTAAAGCTCAAGAATAGAGGTCCAGTTATAAACCTATATCCCTTTTTTTGTTGTTTGTAATGTATTAGAAAAATTTATTAATTCCTAAACCTTTAGGTATTTAAAAAACACACAATTTAACTTAACAGCAGATCTTTTTTTATCTCACACAACTGAACTGTTAAAAAAGAAAAGAAAAAAAATTAGTTGATGATTCTATGGATTCCGCTCACAAAAATTTTTAAAAAATATTAAGATATAAAATATACTATAAGTATCTCGTGTTAAAAACTCCTGTGGTGAGAAAACAGTGGGTTTTTTAGCAAGTGCAGGCGATTTATGTCCGTTTCATCAGTTCCATTTCATCACTTGACCCTTCCGAAATTAGCATTGAGGGATTTTAGTGGCGTTTCAACACTTGGGCCCCGGGCACCGAGTGTTTTTATATTATTTTTACTAGTTGTGCGTTAAATTTTCCCAAAATTTTGTGTTTCTGCAGAAAAAAATGTCGATATGATTTTTAAAGTATTTAAGGTAATTAGAAGTCATATTATAGTAATTTTCGCTTGATTCGCATTTTAACACAAAACTAGTAAAAAAAATATAAAACCTAACTTGCACTCTCTTATACAGTTTAAGAAAAAAAAATAAGGAACAGCTTTGATAGTTATTAGAACTATTGAAATAAAACAAAAAATTACTAAAAACTCTTTTATTAAAAAAACATAATTTAAGAGAACAATTTTGAAATACCAGTACACAAAGATATTTCCCATACACATGAACATTTGAAAAACAAAATTTGTTGATTAATTAATTTTTATAATATTAAACAATATAAAAATTAACAAAATATATACAAAAAAAAAACAACAAAATTTTAGAAAACTTGGCGCATACCAGTTTTAATTTAATTTTAAGATATATGTTAGGCAACATAGTGTTTCACCTATTGATTTAGTATGTTCTAAAAAGTTTTTTAATATTAAATTAATTCTTTCATCTAGTTCGCTGTACTTTTAGCTCTCTTGAGTGTATGCATTTGTAGCTCTGTTCGTTCATATATCATATTATAATATATTGATTCCTCTTGTAAGGCCTTAATTAGTTCATAGACATTGGGATGGCTTTTTAATTTTCCTGTTCAGTCGGTTTGTGCAACCTTCAACGACATTTGGGTTCGATGTCTTTTTGGGCCCAAAGGCGATCAGTGTCCAACCACTGGGACACGAAATAATCGTTAAATTGTGTACTTTGTATGTCTTCTATATTTGACTCCATTATATGTAACCATATATCGTCTATAAATTCTGGCGGCAAATGAGCTAATATGTCTTTTGTAAAGTTCATTATCTCGGTATTTAGTTACTAAACCAAGCTCTTGCACTTTACGCCAAATAGCTTGGTTAAAATGAAAATTGCATATTTTAATAGTAGCACTAGGAAACACTTCGCGAAAAGCACAAATTGTAGCCACTTCGTGATCTATTATAAATTTTGATGGTTGAAAGTTCGAAACTTTTTCTTTTAACAATTTAAAAAGTCTGTGATATGTATCCTTAGTCTTGTTGGGGAGTAAAGCGTAAATAGCCGGTACGACATTGGTTGTTTCACTTGTACTTCAATATCCACGTGAATTGTGTACAGCTGCATAAATAAAGGACAGCAGCTTTAAAGGTCCGTCTCCAAAAACGTGTTAGCGTTTTGTAACAATTTTTCACCATCTTTGGAAAAAACCAATAGTCTATCTTCACAGCCATCATCAATCAAAAGAAAATCTGTATATCTTTCTGGTATGACAATATCTTTGCGGTGCTTGGGAAGACTTGTAATACCCAAGGCCTTATGCCTTGCCCGATATAATGCGGATTTGACAGATGAAAATTCTGGAATACTGGTCACAAAATCCAGTCCAGTGTCTTGTACACTCATTAGCTCCTCACGAAAAATTTCTGGTTCTGGTGTAGCTTCTTCACGAACCCTCTTTTTGGCTTTATAAAGGCACACTTCGACCTCATTTTTGGCGATATCGGGCTCACATGTTTGTTATTTGTTTAATTTTAAAACGTTAGTGAATTCACCATTTGTAGTGAGGCTCCCGGAACATTTTGTTTTAAAACACTTCCAGAACACATTACAATTTTTATATGTATGTTTTTTAGTAAATCTGTATCCTTGATAAAGAAGAATACAACATCCCCTTTTTGACTCAACAATATTAATTTCCATTTTTTAAATAAACACAAGTTCTTGATAAAATCACTAACTGGTGGCTATACGGAAACTAAAGCACACTACAGAATTTCTTAAAATTGATACAAAAAAATTACCCACCTTAATTTATTTGAACATTTTTAGTAGAAGGCCGACGATTCGCCGAATGAATTATGATAATCCATTAGTAATAAATATATTTGGGGTTTATGGTGTTTTTATGACGATTGTTCTGTAGGTAGGAATTCAAGTGTTGAAACGGCACTATGCAAAACTCATTAAAATGCCAAGTGTCAAAATGGCACAAATACAGGTAGATTTTCCTAAAGTGATAAAACGGGAATTGATGAAATGGGAAGTTACCGTGCAGGCCTATGGACAAGGGCGTCGAAAATATTTTTTCCTGGGAGGGGTAATCTTAGTATAGGAAAAAACAACTCTGAACACAAACCTGACAAAATGTTACATAAACTGTTAGTTGCTGGAAAATAATCCTGTTGTTATTGAGTCAAAATTATGGTCAAAGTATGTATTGATGCCAATGTGTACATTTATAATGTTTGCACACATTTTTCATAAACTTAAACAGAAAAAATTGTTTGTAGCACGCATCCAAAATAGGTTCTGAGCACTCATTTGCTGTTCCGAACTCAGCTGACGCCTCATGCGGAAACAACAAATTCGTCCTGAAAACCTCATCATTTTAGCCACTTGATACAAAAATAACTATATAATAATAATATCATTTCTCTTCCATATATCTTTCGCCTGTTAAGTTTCTTAGTTTGTAGTATCCAAAGTATAGATGCAATATAAAAATATAGTAACAATTAAATATAATTTACCATAACAAGAAGCTTTGTATTTGCGAAGTTATTAATAATTAAAAAATAACACAGTCACTACTAATTCAAACTTTAATTACAGGAAACATGTATTCAGACATAAATAACTTATTATAGAATATACATATATATAGTACCAATATCATTTGGTTAATTATAGACGAAACAAAGAAAACTAATCCTAAATTACTATTTTTTTAAATTACAATTTTGTTCAAATATTTTTAAAAGAAAACCGCTTTATTAAATCAAGTAATAAAACTAACATAATATAAAATCCAATGTCTTTTTCATTTTGCAAATCTGTCCACCTGGAATTTGTATTTATTGGTATGTCTCTATCACATGTAAAAGCGCTAGACCAACTAATCGTTCTTGACTCATAGACGCCCTTAACCACATTTTCAATCTTTTTAGTGCAGAAAAACTTCTCTCCGAGGATGCAACGCTTACTGGCATAGTACATACAAGATATAAGAACATAAGGGTATAACTGTTTATCACACGTTTTAAGGCTTGAAATTGCAGAATCTGGGATATTTGTTTCGTTTTTCTATTTTTTAAACCATAGTTCTAACTCAGTTTTAACCAGCATCAAAATTATGTCGTTACTTTCATTTTTGAATTTGAGAATATATTTGCCGACGACGTGGTAGGAAGGGTTTGGGGGGGCGGTAATTACCCCCATTACCTGTTACCCCCCATTACCCCCCCTTATCGACGCCCTTGCCTATGGATTCTATAAAAACTACATATCAAGATCGAAAATATTATGCATTAACTTGAATGAAAAATCTAAAATTTTTGTGCATTAGAATCTTATTCTAAATGGGTTGCTCCTTTACAAAAAATCAGAAAAATTCCTGCCAAACTTTTTCTTAGCTTTTTCACAAAAACAACTGTAAGTCAGAGCCATGATGAAAGGAAGTTAGCCCTGACTTTATGCCAAGAGTTTTTTTTTCTTGGCATACCGTTATTTTATATCAAACATTATTAAGATATTTATAAAACATGCAGGTATTATTTAATTATTTTAAATTTCTAGTATAAAATAATTATTTTATTTTTCTGAAAATTTTAATTTATTGGAAATATTACTTGGCTCTTCTCCTGAATATAGAAAAGATCGATACTTATTTTAAATTCTATAAAAACCAAATAGTATTTTAAATTGTAAATGGATAATTGCCCTTGCAACAATTTATTTTTTTAAGTTCATTTATTTTTAAAAAAGTTGTTGAAAAATTAAATATTTGTATGTTTTTTGTTATATTGTTGCAAGGATAGATTATTGCTTCACAGTGTAAAAAATTGGCAAGTTTTTATAGAATTTAAAATAAGTATATATATTTTCTATATTCGCACAATGCTTTAAAGGATTAGGAAATATTTACATAAAAATTAATTTTGTTACAATAGTTATTATAAGTAGTAATATTCTTTAAATAATAGTCTTTTCCTAAAATTAAGCATATAGTGACCAGTGTTATATAATTTAAAACACGAACTCCTGCTATTTTTTCCTGCCGCCGAAGAAGAATGATGACTAAAGCACGCTTCGGCTCAACCGGTTATAAGCGTGCATCAGTGGCTCTTCATAATATTGCGATCTTAAAGCTTCAAATTTAAAATTTATTTTAAGTTGGAAATATTTCTTTTTCTGTGGCTGGTATTTTTATTATTTTAATTCAAATGTCGTTAGGACCCAAAATTAAAAATTGATAAAAATAGAACAACCTGATAATCAACTTTTGTATAATAATAACATACAGGTTGTTCCATTTAAAAAAACCAAACTTGGTATTTTTAAACACATTTTCGATGCTCTTTTGTTTTATCTGATGACAAATTCTTTTTAGTAAAAATACTTCAACTTTTATAATTTAAAGTTTCTTCTAGCTCCTAAAATAAAAGCTCTGGTGGTGCTCCAAACTATATGGAAAACCCAGGGCCAGATTTAACTTTTTGCCGCCTATAGGCTAATATATTTTTGCCGCCCTAATATGTCAATATTTTTTGGTTAATTTTTTACTTACCGAGCCCACGGGCCTAACCTCAAAATTGTACAAAGTTTTCCAAAATTCCTCCTTCTTAAAACTGATTACAGCCAAAATTAAAGATTTTATGAAAATACATCTATTATTTTATTTATACAGGGTGCCACAGGTTCGAGTGCATGCATGGGGATCTCGGAAACCGTAAGAGATACGAAGTCGGTTAAATTATTGCAAAGTTGCGCATTTAGGTGCCTAAACATGCCGATTAGAAAGTTGTAAAATTCCGATTACTTTTGGAGATTTGCCGATTTGTTTTTATTTTTTTCTGGCGTTATTTAAAGAGATATAAAAAAACAAAAGTCACTTTTTCATGGCCACTTTTTAAGCTCTACAAAACAGCGTTAAGAGATTTTCCGTACGACGTTTCGTTTTTGTTAAACCATCATCAACTTTATTTTTTTAAATACGGAATTGGGTTTTTTATTTAATTTTTTTGAACCCCTTATTGTCCCAATTACAAAAATGTATAACACTTAATATTTATTAACAAATATGGAACGCCCCTATAAGAAATGATGTGCGTTCCTTGTCTAACTCATTGTCTCTTATGAAAAATATGTTTATTTAACAGAAAAATATTAAGTGTTTTACATCATTGTAATTGCGATTAAAACTGCTTTAAAAAAATGCAATAAGCAAGTGAGTGCTGTATTTAAAAAAATAAAGTTGATGATGGTTTAGCGAAAACGAAACGTCGTACGGAAAATCTTTCAAGGCTGTTTTGTAGAGCTTAAAAAGTGGCCATAAGAAAGTGTCTTTTGTTTTTCCATATCTCTTTAAATAACCTTAGAAAAAAATAAAAACTATATCGGCAAATTTCGTTTTTTCTCGGATATCTCCGGAAGTACTCGGAATTTTGCAACTTTCTAAAGGGGACATGGTTAGTTACGCAAATACACAACTTTGCCATAATTTAACCGACTTCGTATCTCTTACAGTTTCCGAGATCCCCATGCATGCACTCGAATATGTGGCACCCTGTATAAGATAAATTTGATGTCACCTTCATTTAATTAATATTTTTAATAAAAAATAGCACAACAAAAATAATATTTTTACTTTTAAAATTGTCAACAAAATTGTCTAGTGATTTTAGACAGTTTTATGTTGGAACGCCAGGGACCCAAGAAACAATTAAATGGCTTATTTTTAAATTTAAATCGCGAAAAATAAAAATATTTTTCGCGATCAGCCTTTGCGTAATCCACCCCTGGAAAAATCCTGTACAGAATCTGGGTACTTATGCCGGCCACACACGCTACGGTCTACCGGAGAGGTCGACCTGTGCAGCTGTACCTGCGCAAGTCAACCGCATATCGTACCGTGTATGGGAGGGACGATCCAGTACCTTAGAGGTCTTCATTTTACCATATGGTGTCACCTTCCATAAGCGCTTCTGTAATAAAAATGGTACTCACATGCGTGGCGTAGGTATTTTTAGAAATAACCTGGACTTTTAATGTCAAATGTCATTGAGTCGATTTATTTTTGAAAATAGCGATGTAATATGTTTTAATTAATAGTTTTTGTCTGTCTTGTGTAATATTTTGTGTATTTCTGCAGATTTGCTAACCTAGATTTTTTAGGTTTACGCATAAGTGTACCATTTTTAATTCCTAGTAAGTATTGGGACTCACACCAGATATATACCAGATGCTATTGGGCTCATGGGGAATAAAATGGTAAAAAAAATAATTTTGGAATTTGCAAAAAAAAAGTTTTTAAGTGTCCCTCCCCCCCGAGAAAAAGCGAACTGTCAGAAGCAAATCCTCTATTTGTATTTTTTTCTTGAATTTAATAAAATTTTATGGTTAAATTTCAAATTTCGCAAAAATATCTGCATTTGTCTTGAAATTAAAGGAATCTAAATTATTTTAATTAGAAAATTGTTCGATGAAAAAATGTTAAATGACTATGGTTTCTAGAAAAACATAGGTTATTTTGCAAAATGTGGGATTTGACGATAAAATCTGCTTAAGTTCACAAAAAAATGCAAATATAAAATTTACTATTAAAACTTAGCCCTATTATCCCTGTGTCAGTCATTAGCATACATCAAAGGACATAGTTATGAAACTAAAATCCAAAAATTATTGGTAAGTTACGAAGTCCCAAATTATCAAAATTTAATACAAAAATAAATTGGAAAAAAAATTATTTGCTAAAAATGTTTAAAAAGAAATCATACTGCAAGAACTAAGCAATTTTGTGAAAGTTGGTGATTGGTTAAAAGAAAAAGTGTCGATTATGTAAATCAGGTAATAAAAATGACTTGGTTTCCTTGAAAGTGTTAAATAATGTTATGGTTTTAATAACACTAAAATCTTGAACTTTCACTATCTTTATTTGTTAATTGTTACACAACGTTTCGGTTAGTGATGTCTCTCCAACCGTTTTCAGGTGATAACTAAGAACTATTCTTAAAAGCTGCGACTTATATACTAACCCTTGTTCACCGAAGCTTCATCGATTTTTCACGTTTTAGAAACGGCTGCCATATATTCGGAATTGTTTTGACCAAGCGTGTTTGGCAATCCCTAACTCCCATAAGTCTCTCACTGTATCCGTTCGGAACAGATACAGTGAGATACTGGTAAAGGAAACAATCAAACAAAATAAAGCAAAAAACTCTAACATGAACAAGCTCCACATGACCAAATATTTTTGACAATTCCATATATTAATAAAACTTCTTAAAAGATCCGCAGAATCGCGAATAGATATAATATTAAAACGGCATTTAAATCCCAAACTACTCTAAGAAGTATTCTTACTAAGACGAGACCGAACAACAATGTTTCAAATAATGACTGTATCAACCAAATTTCCTGTGAATGTGGTTAGGTATATATCGGGGAAACGAAAAGACCACTCGAAGTTAGAGTTAAAAAAACTTACGGAACGAGGTGAAACGTCGAAATCAGGGATTGCCAAACACGCTTGGACAAAACAACACCGCATACAATGGTCAAAAGCAAAAACTATTCATAAAGAAACTCACTGGAAGAAAAGAAAATTTAAAGAAGCTGTAATAATTGTAAACAACCAAAATGTATTTAGCAAGCCTAGTATCGATATTCCGAATATCTGGCAGCCGTTGCTGAACCGTGAAAAGTCGGTCAAGCTTTGGTGAACAATGGATAGTATATAAGTCGTAGCTTTTAAGAATAGTTTTTAGCTATCACTTGAAAACGGTTGGAGACCCATCACTAACCGAAACGTTGTGTAACAATTAACAAATAAAGACAATTGAAGTCCAAGATTTTAGTGTTATCGATAAATAATTAGATTTCAACAGGGTCTAGTTAGAAGAGTCTTGATTGTGACCGAGACTCTAATTTTTTTAAAATACTTTCTCTGTGTCCCCCTATATACCAAACTTTTAATTTTTATTGTCTGAGTTAATTTAAGATCCTTTGTACCCTCTGCATTCCTGCTGCCCAACAATCCATTCCATCCCACGCAGATCGCTTTTCACAAACAACACGTGGTAAGCGCACGGCGTGCCATCGCGTAATCTGAGAGCGTCCTTTACCGCATTTTTAATGAAGTTATATATCAGATTTTCTTAACGAACTTTTTATTTATAATTGTATAAGTCTATATAATCATAAAAATAATAATAAACGTCTCTTATCCGAAATAAAAATTATTAATCTTTACATTAACAGCCCATGGGCATTGTGGTGCCAACACTCTACAAGCTCCAGGTACTATTTTTACATTTAGCCTGGTAAATGTCACATATCATAAATATAAAACAAAAAACTAAAAAAAGTAATAAGACACAATATAAATATAAACAAAAATCAAAAAGGCAAACAGTTTAAACGACATCCAAAACTAACAATGTAAAACTGCAACTAATAAGAAGAAAGTAAAAATATGTGTACAATAAAAAGAGGGAATTTTTTTGTTACGAAGCACATCTTTGTACCGTTTTTAAAAGTTTTGTTAGAGAGGATTTTAAATCGTTACTGAAGCTATTATGAACAAGCCTCCACTTGGTAGGAAAAACACTTTTTAAAAGTCGCCATGTTGTTTTGGGATATAGAACATGCTGCTGAATTTGGTGTTAAGAGCATAGGACGTAAGTCTAAACTACAGCTTTTCCCTTGGGTAGAAAGGCTTTCTTGTGGTCTGTCTGTTTTCTGACAAAGCCAAAAAAATATAGTTCTTAGTTACATTGGAAAAGTTAGAAGTTAATTTTTGCAAAGAATTTGCCTTTTTGCATGCCTCCTTAAATTCCTTCTTGTGTATTCTTTCCATTTTTCGGTTTGGAAGCTTTTAAATTTCTAACACTAATGGTTGAATCAATCTTCATTGTGATTTTTATCTGCACTGTTGTATAAAATGTATTAATAAGCGTGCATGCTATTCTAATATAAGCGCTTAGAAATGGTAGATGCTGGTTACGAATAGAATCTCTATTCTTATACATTTTAAAACAGATTTTGGTTGCTGGGCTTTGACTCAATTATCCACCTTGTTTTTGTTATAAATCTTTCGGAATTAGTCGTTTCAGTCGTTAGCTCGTTTCTGCTCCCAAGATGGGCAAAAACTTTAGTTTGAATACCAACATTTGAGAAAAATTTCTAAGTATATTACAAGTATATATAACCTTAAATCAAACCCAAAAAAATCGTTTTTATGAAACCATTGTCCAAGTCCTGCAATATTATTGTTATATTCATTAACATTGAAGCATCATGGTTCTGGTTGGCCAAGAAGTACGACCCGTGGAACTCTAAGACATAACCAACTGGGGCAATAATCATAGCAGACTTTAACTAATGTATATAACCTAAACATGCAGGTGGAGTAATCTAATAGAACTTTCTTAACTCACTCTGTTATTGGAATGTATATGGAAATCCAAGCTACTGATTTTTTTTTCTAATTCTTTAAATATATTGTAGTAGTAAAAAATACGGCAGTATATTTAGACTTAATTATTTTTGAAATTAAAAACAAGATCCATAGATTATGGAGCATCCTGCAAAATAGTTTTATATGTAATGTTACACCTAATTTTGAGTTTATTAAAATATTTTCATTAAACAAACTGACATATTTTGCCTAAAATACAATTTTGATAAATATTTATCATTGATACACTTTAATTTTTTGACGCCCCGTATCTCGTAAATAAAGACTTTTCACTAGAATGTTCAGAAATTTCATATAAAAAAAATTGAAAAATTTTACCAATAACCATTTTCCAAAAAAATGAAAGCACTATTCTTTTAAAAATTTTAAAATGCAAACAAAGATAAACGTGTTAAAATACTTTTAGTTCCCCTTTTGTGCCCCTTATGTCCTACATAAAAAATAGGAAATACAATGAACCGTGGCATATTTCGAAGCACGAAACCAAATATGGAAATATCACCTGCGACACTGACTTTAATATTTTGTAAGATTTTATATAATTTTCGTTATCAAATGATGTCATCTTTACATGGTGTAAAAATATTAAAATTTAATAAACACTTTCGTTTATTTAGAAAAAAAAGAAAGAAGTGGGTTCGTCTTAAATGTAAAGAGTGTCGTAACAACTTGGAATTGAGATTAAGTTTACACCTGGAAATAGGGGAAAATGTTTATGCTTCTGGTTAAAAATGAGTTTAGACAACAAACTCTGAAATAATTTTTTAATATATTTGGTGTTGTCTTAATGATAAAAACATATTTAAATGCCTTTTTTCCTTAAAAGAGTCAACAAGTATTTTAAGATGTTGCTAAAAGCCTAAGTACTAACGCAGTGTGTATAACACTGGACACCAACAGTACCGTGCCCAGCTTCTTTCTGAAGCCGAATTGCTCGTCCGGTAGACCAGTCTCAAATTGCAAGCCCTCAAGTATGCCCATTGTGGCCCTCTCAGCCACTTTGCTCGGAGCACTCAGTAACGCTATCGGTCTATACGATTTAGGAGATTTTGGATCTTTTCCTGGTTTTAGAACTGGAACCACAATTGCGTGCTTCCAGCTTCGAGGGAAGTGTTGCAGCCACACTATGGCATTTATTATATACATGAGTTGTATGAATGCTTTCCTAGGCAGGTGTTTCAGGAAGATGTTCGCAATTCCATCTTCGCCAGGGGCTTTATTATTTGGTAGTTGTTTGATGATTTCAGATAATTTTTTAGGTTTGATTAATATTTTGGAAAAAACAGAGGAAGGAATTGGGTATTTACGGGATACAAGGTCCTGCGCTTGTTTTGTTATGTTATTTTGTTCGTCAGTCGAGTTTGGAGTGCCGCTACACACGCTGGCTAAGAAGTCAGCGAGTGTCTCAGCCTTTTCCAGGTCTGTCTGGGGGTGGTTTGGAGTGAGAGAAGGGATTTTGTTGTGCTTGTTTTTTAGTCTTCTGGTCAGCTTCCAGAGAGAATTGTCTTGCGTTGACAATCCTCTCAGGACTTCTGACAAGGCGTCATTTTTGTGTTTGTTTATTTTTTGTCTAATTGTGTTTTGTAGTTCCATTAGTCTTATGTAGTCTAGTCTTCGTCTATATTTCTGCCATTTCCTACGTATGTTGTTTTTAAAGGTTATCAGATCTACTACATCTTGTGGTATTCGGTCTTCCATGGGTTTAGGTTTTATTTTTTGTCCTACTTTGTCTCGTGCGTAACGTATGTTTGTTGTAAATTCGTCTACATGCTGTTCTAGTTCGTCAATTGTTTGTATGTTTGTGTTTAGTGTAGTTCTGTCTAAAATTAGGTTTTTGTAAGTCCTCCAATTTGTATTTTTGTATGTCCATGTCATCGGGCCACTATCCTCTATGATGTTAAGTTTCTATCTCAACATCAAAGGGAGATGATCCGAAGAAAGTTCATTCAATGTCAATGGATCAGGCAGATTTAGTATGTTTTTATTTAGTACGAGGTCTATATAAGTCGGGGACATTTGGTTTGTGGGAAAATGGGAAGGGGTGGTTGGGGGTAAAATTTGAATGTTATGACTTGTGCAGAAATCGTTAACCAGATGTCCATTTCGGTTGTTTCTACGATTTCTCCACAAGACATGTCTAGCATTAAAATCACCTATAAGTAAGACTTGGTTACCCTGTTGGAATATCCGTTCAAGATCCGTATTACCCATTCGTAAGTATGGTTTGGCATAACCAGCAGTTATTATTATGCCAAATTTTAAGTAACGGCTTACAAAAAAAACCCTTATAAACAGTCAAGCCATTAAAATTCTATTGACTCTTAAATGTATCAACTCTGGATCTTAAAGAAGTAGAAAAAAATGTGGAACGCTTCACGATTTTGCGTGTCATCCTTGCGCAGGGGCCATGCTAATCTTCTCTGTATCGTTCCAATTTTAGTATATGTACCGCCGAAGCGAGTACACTATATTAGCTTTTCACCCTCTATTTGAAGTTAAAACTGGTAGGGTAACAGAGGTAAGATGCAACAGGCTCAAGGGATATAAAGCTTCAGGCATTTTAAAAGCTTCTCGTGGCTAAATACTTAACAGGTATAATATAGTAAGGTAGTCAAGAAAGGACCACAAATTAGCTATTATAATACATAGGGCATTTATTTAAGCACTTTCTCATTAACACAGTTGTCGGATATAAAGATAATCAAATGTTTATGAGAAAATGTTAATTATGATTTGCTTGTTCTAATATTAAACCTGATATTTTTTATGATTGCTTTTTTATAACATTTCCTGATTTAAAATCGGAGAAGCAGTTTAATAACGAGGTAGTAATTTACAAAAATAAAAAACATAAAATATACTTACTGATAAATACTGGTGTCCAGTTTGTGACACAACTCTTAATAAGGACTTGCAATCATCTGTGTCAGGTATTTAATGTGATAAAGTTTTTATGTAAGTATTTATCAAATAAAATAATCCTTAGTCGTATTGTGTCATATATTATATATTTTATGGGGATAATGGGGGAGTGGTTTATGTTTTATATCGTAACTATATATATATATATATATATATATATATATATATATATATATATATATATATATATATATATATATATATATATATATATATATATATATATATATATATATATATATATATATATAAAATATATAATATATATATATATATATATATATATATATATATATATATATATATATATATATATATATATATATATATATATATATATATTCAAATAATACCAATAGTAATAATGGAAACTTAATTCTGTAAAATGTTACTTTTATATCTCAGTTTAGTTCAGGCAAAAAATAACACAACAACAAAAAATAATTTAAAAAATATTTTTTTAATATCAATTTTACGCATAGCATAGCATACCCTATTTTTTTAATCCAGGAACATTTTTTGTTAATAATTTACAAGAGAAACAAGAAACGAGTAACAAACGGTTTGTTAAATATTATTGAAACCAAATAAAATACAATAAATATTCACTAGTTAATTAAGAACAAATATTTTTAAAAGGATCAACTGCTTTCAAAAAAGTAGAAAAAACAAATGTGAAATGCTTTACAATTTTGCGTGTCATCCTTGCGAGGGGCCATGCTGATCTTCCCTTTATCGTTCCAATTTATGTATCGTCAAAGCAAGTACACTCTATTATTATTCTAACATCTATTTAAAGTGAAAACTAAGCGGGAAACGTAGGTGTAAAATGTAATAAGCCAAAGGGATGTAAATCTCCCGGCAGTTTAAAAGCTTTAGCGTAGCTCAACATTTAACAGGTAGTTTACCAAAAACAAGTACTTTTTAAAACCAAAATATTTAGTGCTAATAAGCTTTCAGACACAACAAACCGTTTGTCCAAATATTAATAAAAGTAAGTAAAATCCAAAAAAAAAGAACAAACCACACCAGACTTGTACTTAACAAACAATAACAAATGCATATAATATTCAACACAAAATTAATATAAAAAAGCCGTACTACTAACAAACAAAGAAATTCTTTTGGTTATCATTTATTTGACCAGTGCATACAACTCCTATTTACAATTATAAAATTAACTTTTGTACAGTGTATGATCAGAAAAAGCAAGTATATACTAAGTATATACCCTTTGTTCAACCCAAAAAAATCGTTTTCATGAAACCATTGTCCAAGTCCTGCAATATCATCGTTATATTCATTAACATTAAAGCATCATTGTTCTGGTTGTCCAAGAAGTACGACCCGTGGAACTCTGAGATACAACCAACTGGGGAAATAATCATAGCAGACTTTAACTAATGTAACTTTGTGTTTATTAAAATATTTTCATTAAACAAACTGACATATTTTGCCTAAAATACAATTTTGATAAATATTTATCATTTATACACTTTAAATTTCTGACACACTGTATCTCGTAAACTAGTCTTAGTACTTTACGAAGCCCCTAAAGACTTGTCATTAGATTGTTGAAAAATTTTACCCATAACCAATTTCCAAAAAAATGGAAGCACTATTCTTTAAAACATTTTTAATGCAAAAAAAGATAAACGTGTTAAAATACTTTTAGTTTTCCTTCTGTGCCCATTATGACCTGCATAAAAGTTAGGAAATCTGATGAACCGTGGCATATTTCGAACCACAAAACCAAATATGGAAGATCACCTGCGACACTGACTTCAAGCTTTTGTAAGATTTCATATAATTTGTGTTATCATATAATGTCATCTTTATACGGTGTAAAAATATTAAAATTTAATAAACACTTTCGTTAATTTACGCAAAAAAATAACAAAGCAAGAAGTGGGTTTGTCTTAAAAGTAAAGAGTGTCGTAACAATTTGGAATAGAGATTAAGTTTACACCTGGAGATAGGGGAATATGTTTATGCTTCTAGTTAAAAATGAGTTAAGAATACAAACTCGGAATTAAAAAAGCCATTTTTTTATATATGCGGTGTTGTCTTAATAATAAGAACACACTAATTAAAAGAGTCAACAAGGATTTTAAGATGTTGCCAAAAGCCTAAGTACTAACGCACCTTGGGTGTTTAGGGTGAAGTTAGTTTGGTA
Source organism: Listronotus oregonensis (assembly GCA_019359885.1). Lineage (NCBI taxonomy): Eukaryota > Metazoa > Arthropoda > Insecta > Coleoptera > Curculionidae > Listronotus > Listronotus oregonensis. The sequence goes on from JAHBCN010001399.1 coordinate 113,750, forward strand.
ACATTGGTCTTAAAGATTTGAAGGTGTGGAAAAAAGGGAGAGCCTCTGCAGGCAGCATGCTCTACAGGTAGATACTCTAAGGATGAAGGACCAAACAAAGTCGATAGTTCGGAGCCTCTCCAGATGAAGTGTAATGGAATACCTAAGAGAGGTACTACTTGTTGCACTATAGCTGCTAGAGGAGAAATTATATAGGTCAATTCTTCGGAGTAACAACCTTGGAAAAAAGAGCGATAGATCCCTCAAAACCCGTTGGTGTGTAAGAGAAGAAAGCCATCCCGTAAGAGTGGAATTATTAATTAGACAAACGGCGCTTCTTTGGATGAAATCAAGAATACTAAGATTTGTGAGAGGAGCTATTTTTCAAATGCGGGAACAATTTCCTCAGAGGCAATGATTTGGGATACATACAAAGTATACAAGTTAGAAGGGAAGAAATACTTTCTGGCTCGAAAGAGAAATCAAAACTTTTTTGACGCTGGTATGGCTAAAATGTGTTCATGCCAATTAAGATTATTATTTCAAGTAATGCCCACAAGGACCCTTTGTTCCGCAGAACCCGGCTGCTTATAAGTGAAGGGTAAGTATTGGCAAACTTTTCTTGCGACAGAAAAAAGATATGCATAAAGAAGAAAAAGTATTGAGTCATAAAGATTTTTTATTTTTATAATATAAAATGCCAAGTAACGGCTTACAAAAAACCCTTATAAACAATGAAACCATTAAAATTCTGTTGACCCTTAAATGGATCAACTCTGGATCTTAAAAAAGTAGAAAAAATGTGGAACGCTTCACGATTTTGCGTGTCATCCTTGCGCAGGGGCCATGCTAATCTTCTCTGTATCGTTCCAATTTTAGTATATGTACCGCCGAAGCGAGTACACTAAATTAGCTTTTCACCCTCTATTTGAAGTTAAAACTGGTAGGGTAACAGAGGTAAGATGCAACAGGCTCAAGGGATATAAAGCTTCAGGCATTTTAAGAGCTTCTTGTGGCTAAATACTTAACAGGTACAGGTAAAATATAGTAAGGTGGTCTGAAAAGGGCCACAAATTAGCTATTATAACAAATAGAGCATTTATTTAAGCACTTTCTCATTAACACAGTTGTCAGATATAGAAATAATCAAATGCTTATGAGAAAATTTTAATTATGAATTGCTTGTTCTAATATTAAACCAGATATTTTTTATGTTTGATTTTTTATAACATTTCCTGATTTAAAATCGGAGTAGCAGTTTAATAACGAGTAATTTACAAAAAAAATTACATAAAATTTACGCACTGATAAATACTGATGTCCGGTTTGTGGCACAACTCTTAATATGGACTTGCAATCACCTGTGTCAGGTATTTAATGTGATAAAGTTTTTATGTAAGTGGCTATCAAATAAAATAATCTTTAGTCGGGTGTGTCATAGATTATATATTTTATTGATATAATGGGGGCCTGGTTTACGTTTTATATCAAAATAACGATTAATATATATTTTTTTAAATAATACTTATATAGTAATATTAGGAAACTGAATTCTAAAAATGTTAATTTTATATGTCAGTATAGTTCAGGCGAAAAATAATACAACAAAAAATAATTAAAAAAATATTTTTATTATCAAGTTAAGTATAGTATAGCAGTAATTTTTTAAGCCAGGAACATTTTTTGTCAATAAACTACAAGAGAAAAGAGGAACGAGTATCAAACGCTTTCTTAAATATTAATAAAACCAAATAAAATACAATAAATATTAACTAGTTAATCAAAACAAACATTTTTTAAAATTTTTAACCGCGTACCAAAAAGTAGAATAAAAATGTGAAATGCTTCACAATTTTACGTATCATTCTTGCGAAGGGCCATGCTAATCTTCCCTATATCGATCCAAAACATATTTATACCAGAAAAAATGTGCTTGAAACTTTAAGCAAAAATTATAAAATTAAGTAATGTACAGTGTATGACCAGAAAATGCAGAAATTACTGGGAATAACCTAAACTGTTAGTCAAACATTGTGGTAATTAAATTGTTATGCTGTTTACTGAAAAACCCAGGAATGCCTAAGCCATTCAGGAAATTTTAACATTCAGAGGCAGAGTTTAGCACAAGGTAAAGTGGTTACTTAATGGACTTCTATAAAAGCCATTGATGAGCCTTTTACCGGATAGATCTATAAAAGTCCCTTTAATAATAATAAAATAAGTTTAGGGTGTAGTTATTGGGCATTTCTTTATAATACATCACCTTCGCCATTTAGTCAAGAATATAGTGTTTAAATCATTTAAGAAGCAATAGCAATCAAAGTTCAAATACGTTGAGAAGCAAAATAAACAACAGCTTGCTTCAATATCTTAGCATAAGATTTATCACCTAACGGATTTTATATTTATTTTAGTAGCTAAAAATTTTGTATGAACGGATTCTCCAGCCTGCTTTGACTAAAAACCAAGTCCGTTTCCATTTAACGATTCCAAACAATCTGCTAAGTTAACCACTTCGTAGCTTCAAGTGATTTCCGTAATGCATTTCTTTGCTATCTAGATCCACAATTCTAGTCCATTGTTGTGAACGCCGAGGTATATGGTACTAGTTTGAGGACCTCACAATAACCGTAGATGTCAGGATCCTAAAGCTTGTCAGCATTTTTTAACAACTGCCTGAAGTGATTATCTTTAAAAACTTCACCTTGAAAATTTTTCGGGAAAAATTTCAATTAATTGAAATTTCGAAACTACTAGATTAAATATAAAATAATTTTGAGATTAAACAAGCTGTTGTTCATTTTTCTTTTTAACGTATTTGAACAGATTTTTTTTATAACATATATTTATAATGTATTTACATTAATACGTAGATACATAAATTAATTAAATTATTTTTTTTAAGTTAATGTATACTAAATGTACCTACGTATTTATAAGTAGTTACAACATAAAAAACCTCACTTTATTTTAATAAGTTATTCTTCATTTCTATACCATGATGCAGACTTCAATAAAAAAGATAGATTATACAACGGTTAGTAAATGATTTATAGGCAATATATAATATGTACTTTTAAAAGATTTCTGTTGCAGTCCAATAAAATTTTTTGTTAAATTTTTTTTGAATGATAGATTTTACAGTTTTAAGTGCTAAATTTAAAAAATACATAAAAAATATGATAAATTCTGTGTTTAGGATTTAGTATATATTTCTCTGAATTAAATATAAAATTTAATTTGTGGTAAGGGTAAAAAATAAAATGCGAAAATTCGCGAAATTTTCTTTTTTCTTATTTTTTTATAAAATTTAAAATAATTTTATTTTTTGTGAATCTTGAGAAAGGGAGCAGATACGATTTTAATTTACATTGGATTTTGCAGTACAAACATAGATTATTCGAATACCGCGACCCGTTAATTTTCACATTGTTATTAAACTTAATCATGCTTCAGGGGTACCGTAAATGTCTTTTTATTTATTTATTATAAACCTAAAAAAACATAATTTGCAAAAACCAAATTCCGTTAAAAGGTAAAATAAGAAAAAATAAATTAATGAATATCTCTTTAAAATGTGAAATTTATAATTTAAAACTCAAAGCCATAGATAGCTTATAGTGGCAATAAAATTTAATAAATTAAATTATTGCCATTACAAATTCAGGGAACAGGGCCACACAGAGTAACACAAAGACCCTAATTTACCATCATCTACCTACTTGGTTATTGTCCTTTTCGAGTCGTCTCGTCTCAAGCCTCTCGCCCATTGCTGCAATACCAAAAGAGCGGCAAAGAAGCCGGGCGAGCGCCTTGCACGAGAATGTCTTGAGCGGAGCGTCCGTCAGTCTGCACACGTGTTCTCTGAGAGCGTGGGAAAAGAGGCAGATGTGACTCGATACTGATGGGCCCTGTGAATCACGCATGCCGTTGCATACACGTTATTTTAATCAGCAGGGTTATCTGGGCACTATCTTCACTTCCTGCGATAGGCCGAATGAAGACCGATTAATGTTTGCTTTATGTTGATTTGTTTCCATTTAAACGAACATTTTTATCTTTAAAGAACTATTACTACTAAATTTAAAAGTTATTAAGTTATTTATACATAACCTAGCTAATATTATAAGTTCAATGGACGAAGACGTTTTCTTTGAGACAGTAATTTTACAATAAAATATTGAAATACATTAAGTTTTTTTCGCGACTGAACTCTTGTGGCCGTTCTAATCCAAAGCGGTAACAGTCCTACTGAAAAATTTAGCAAGATAAAATAGGCGAATATTTAAGCTCCCTTCCGAGATAAAAATGCTCAAAAATGACATGTTAACCTTGTCCCAAAAAAAATGACCGCAAAAGTCGCTCAAAAACTGCCTGTTTTTTCACAATGCACTGAGGGGTGAGGAAAAGACATACAAGTATGTTTTATACCAAATTACTCGTCGCAAAATTTTAAAAATCACCCCCATCTATTCTCACCGCGATTTTTGTTTCGAATGGATCTTCCGTTCCTGTGAATGTTGTAAACCAACCTCCATGGACTATGTGGGGGTACAATCATCCCCTAAAATATATAAAATCATATGCAACTTAAAAATTGCAAAAAAAATCTGATTTTTTCAGGGCATGTCTAATAAGAAATAAATGTGTATAATAATATTCCACTCTTTTATTGATAAGGGTGAAACCACCCTTATCAATAAAAAAAAATAATTGAAATGATAGCTTTTGCAAAAAAAGTCTCAGCTACGTATTTTTTTGATCCAAGATTATTAAGCTATTTAACCAGGTTTTTTTTTAAGATTACTTTCAAAACCTTCAAAACCCCAGGGGGTTAAAAAAGAGTTTTAAAATCTTTAAAATTAATTCAAAAATGTTAAGTAATTTTAAAAAAACCCCAAAATAATTTTTTTTAAAACAAAAATTTAATTTTAATAGCTGTATATGATTTTATGCATTTTAGGAGATGAATATACCCCCTTGCAGGAGTGGTTTTGGTTAAAAGTGAACTCGAAATATTAAGGTACACATGCTTTATATACTTGGAACAAAACAATATAAAGCAGACTTTTTTGTAAAAGCTAGCATTTCATTCAATTTTTCCCATTGATAGGGGTGGTTTTACCCTAAGATAAAGGTGGTTGATTATTATATTGTTTCTTATTGGACATGTCCTGAAAATATATTTTTTTTGCAATTTTTAATATATACGCCATTGATAACATATCATTTAATGAACCATTTTGTTATTATTATAAATATAACTAACCAGAACTAACTGCCACTTTTAAAAACTATTCTTGTAGTTGATTACCTATTTTTTTTAACCTAAAATAACACGAAGATCCACAGATAAAATAAAATTTAAGTCGACTGAACTGGAGACAATACATGAAGTAAATGAGGGATTCCAATAAGTTTGTAAAAAAAGTGGTGTGTGCTGGGTGTCGGACTAAGATTTTCTGGCGTATTTTTTCCGCTGAACACAAATCTAAAGTCAAAATTGGGGGTCAAACAGCAAAAACTCGAGAAAAGGCGTAATTTCAGATATTACCTTTTTTTTTTATTTAAAACGACAATATCTCAAAAAACTATAAAGGATACACCAAACTTT
>JAHBCN010001400.1:0-119050 GCA_019359885.1 Listronotus oregonensis
TAGAGTAAGATTGGGATAAAAACATTTAACAAATTTTATACGCGGTATTCAGAAAATTGAAAAAACTTTAAATGGTTCAAGAGTCTAGTGCATTTATTTGAGAAGATATGGAAATAAGTTACTAGAAAAAGTTGTTCAAAAGTAAAAGATAGTTCCTAATATCATTTTTCAAAAAAATCGGCCTACTTTTAATAATTTGTGATAAAAATTATTTTAATATTATCTAATTCCAAATTAATAACTCTTTATTGTACTAGTAGGCGTTGATAGTAACAAGCTGTATTGACATTTCGCTTTTATAATTTATTAGCCGCAGAAACCTCAGCTTACTTGACAGCAAAAAATTTGATAAAATTAATATTAAAAATTTAAATTGGTATTAAAATTAATTTAATCACAAATAAATAAAAGTAGGCCGATTTTTTTAAAAATTGGTATTAGGGACTACCTTTTAATTTTGAACAACTTTTCCTAGTAACTTATTTCCATATCTTTACAAATAAATGCACTTTACTCTTGTACCATTTTAAGTTTTTTCAATTTTCTGAACACCGCGTATAAAATATGTCAAATGTTTCTATTCAATCTTACTCTAAAAGTAGCAAAATTTTTTATCAAGAGTAGCTTTTTCGATAAAATCAAAAATAAAAAGTTTTTCTCTTCAACCCCTTTGCGTGACATACTGTATATATATATATATATATATATATATATATATATATATATATATATATATATATATATATATATATATATATATATATATATATTTTATATTTTCTTGGGCTTAGTGGTTCTTGTTTTTTTTTTAAATTACGAAATAAAAGGGTTTTCATTTCCTTTTGAATTTATTTACAAACGTTTCGGCTTGTTTGGCCTTTCTTAATGTCTACAAGAAATGTATTTTATTTTTAAATGTTTCATTTAAACACAGTTTTTAAAATAGGATGTGGAGGTTTTTTTTACAATTTAAAATTTATCATCATTATATCTACAAACAACTAGATTTCTTCTGACTTACCCATAGGATAATCCATTTAAAATAAAGCATATATGTGTACACAACAAATTAAAATTTAAGTCAAACACTAAAAACTATTCAGAAAGCAACAACACACAATCTGTACAATTGTGTCTTTCCTAATATTTTATATTATTTTTTTTAAGTACAATTTAATGCTTTTATATTTTGAGATTTATTTTTCTTTGACCTTATAAAAATATATTTTTTAAATACTATAAAAAATTTTAAAATTGTAAAAAAACCATTTTAAAAAGTGAAACTTTGCGTATTTAAAAAAATATTTTTGTATCGCTTTTGAAAAAAAAAAAACCAGAAAACTTTAAGAAAAAGAATAAGTTAAAAAAAATATATTATGAATGTTCGAGAAAAAAACTTTTAAGTATACTTAATAAATATAATATATATATATATATATATAATATTTATATATATTATATATATATATATATATATATATATATATATTAATAAATATATATTCCGTAGTGTTTGGTAAGTTAGCAACTCTTCACCCATGCTGGTATATATTTTTGAGATTCTAGTTTTCTTTGACCTTTTTTTATAATAATATATATTATTCAATACTACTATAACAAAAATAACGGTATGAAAAAGATTAAGTAAAAAAACAGTTAAATAAACAAGTGAAACTTTGCTGTATTTATAAAATATCGTCTTTAAGATCCATCGCATCGATTGCAAATGAAATTAAAAGGGTTTATACAGAAAAAAATGCGGGACAGCTATATCTCGGGCATTATGACAGTTTAAGAAAAAATAAATGTAACCGATAGTTTTGTATTGCTAAGGCTTACATCCAATTCGTTTTATTATACTTAATAAATCCTTTATATTATTTCGTAGTTTCATAAAAATTCTACATGTATTTAATATATCATCTCCAAGAGCCTACATTACTAAAGTTATATTAACAAAAGCAGTATTTTTTAACTTTTTGCGAGGTATTAGATGCGCGATGCGAGACTATTAAAACGTGCCATTTGTTAATACTTTGATAACATGATGATTTCACCTATAAGCACTAAGTATACCTAAGGGGTTTTATTTGTAATCCGTGCTCAGCGAGCACGAGCTGAGCACAGATTTCAAACAAAGCTTCCTGGATGTAGCAGCATAGTCACTATCAAAATAAAACGTAAAAGATTTAAAACTGGCGGTTTAATCAATAAAAAATAATACCTATAAAAATTAGCTCTTCTGTTTACTGTTATCGACAAATGTCAAAAATTTCGATTTTTATTTGCTAAGATTTTATAAACATGTAATGTTTGTCAAGCCATCTCATTCTCCCATGAACGACTGGTATCACTTGGTACCACCTGTAATTGGTACCATAGTACCTGATAGCTTTTAAAAACTTAGAATAGAAAAGTAAAAATCTGTTTTTTCTATTTTAGGCAGTTTCTGCTCAGTAAGCAGTCACAGTGACTAAATTGTTAATTTTTAACTAACATTATTTTGAAAACTGGTAAATATTGATGAGGTATTTTACACAAAAATGTTTAGAATTGGCCATATAATTCTAAAGTCGAAACTATATATTAACATTCTAATGTATTGTTTTTTTTTGTATCCATCTTGGATTTAAAGTGTAAAAACATTAATTAACATGGATTCAATGTGTAATCGCGGTGAATACTTACTATGTATTCATCGTGGATTTGCTGTGTAAGCGCTGTGGGTTTAGTAAGAAACCACTGTGGAAACACGGTGTGCTTATGGAACAACTCCACTGTGAAAACATCGTGGAACCTGTGGGTTTTCATAGCTTTTCCATGAACACAGCGCTTTCACAGTGATTTCACCGTGGGTTGGAGGATACAAGGGTAATTTATTAATTATGTAGGTATTATCAGTAAGTAACAATAAAACCCTAAAAATACTCCTAACGCCGTTAATGACTGGCCCATAAAAATAAACATCAGCCTAGCAAGTGTAACAAAAAATTTATAGACGACCAAATAAAATTACATATTTGCGCAAGCTATCTTCATAAATGAAAACTAAGCCACAGCCCTACTTTACTTTAAGCTGTCGTCGCCCGCCTGACGTATCCGACCCCGCCGTGCTCCGTCGGTTTGCCGCATTGCCAAATTCAAACAGCATTCCTCAATGAATTTAATTAACTTAAACAAAAAAAGATTGAAGGCACTATAATATATTATTTTTAAAAATAAAGACACATTAAACCTAAAGATTAGACCTGTATTTAAAAAAATATAGGTGTAATATTTATTAAAAGAAAGCATTAAGTGCTTAAAACTTAAATGATAAATTAAAAGTATTCAAAAGTTGGCAACAACCTTTTGGTTGTTTAAACAAATTCGGTATAAGTAAAGCCGGACTGTACAAGCCGAGTAGGAAAATAAATATCCGACGTTGTCAGATTTTTATATACGCTAATTTATCGTAGTGCGATAGTGTAAGGGGTACAGTCATGTTAAAAAATATTGACCTGCAACCATGGTGCGTATGATATGGGTAGTAAGCCAAAACTTTGTGACTGGACTGTAGGGAAAGAACTACCTTAACGAAGCGTTTTTAGCAAAAACATGCCTGCCACGTGGTAGTACATCCAACCAAATAGGGATACTCTAGGTTTTTTACCGAGGTTTTGCTAAATTAGTACTTACAATTTTTGAATGGACCTACTCTTAAGACTTGCTACGCCACTGAACTTTATGTATATGTAAACTTTTGCCTAAATTTTAATTATTGGTATATTAATTATCATATTAAAAGTACAGCTTTATTAATGATACTTTTGACCTTTTACCATATTTTTAAAACCTCATATCATTATAAATATTATTTTTTTAGCATGGCTACTGCATATAAACGTCCAGGAAGTAACAAGCTTGAATTTGATATTGAAAAATTAAATAAATGCACATTATGTTCTTTTGCATCCCATTCTAACAATCAGTTTCAAGGACATCTAATGAAACAACATGGTATCAAATTAAAAAGCTTCGAGACTGAAGGACAATTTGCAAATAACTATAATATAAATGGAACATATCAAGGTAAAACCAAAGAAGCTTTTCCAAAGTGTGATAGATGTTATAAAGTATTCAAAGATGAGCCTGATTTTAAAAGCCACGTGGAAAAATGTCAAATAGGTTTATTACAATGCTGTCCTCAGTGCGATGCCTCCTTTGAGAATCTAATTGATTTACATAAGCATTTGCCGAATTGTGGAAAGAATAAAAACATATTTTGTCAGCTTTGTTCATTTAAAAGTTTTGCAGCAGACCACATGATACAACATTATGTATTCAAGCATAATTTAATATGCAAATTTGTAGATGAGCCAGATTTTAGTCAGGCCTTAAATTCTGCCCCATATATTTTGGAAAGACCTTTGGAGGTTAAAACACTACATAATATTGACGAATTAGGTGCTGTTCAATCTGAGTCTAAAGCTGATATCAGTGTACGGTCTATAGTTGATCCAAGAAGACTTTGGATTTGTCCCATTTGCCAAAAAGAATTCGCAAAACAAAGGTATCTAAATAAGCACCGAAAGGATTGTGTTTAAAAACACATAGGGAGAAACTACACACAGTATACAGTTGTTCCTTAAAGACATACTAATATTTTGGACTTATTTTAAGAAAATACTTCCTATGAACATATGTTCTGAAAGTCTTTTGAGATACAGAATGATAAAATGTTTTTTAAAAAAATAGTTTTTAAATAATAACTGAGATAATATTGTAAACATCTATTTATGAAATTTGATACATGTCTTCCATGCATTTTCTGAGGTACAAAAATTTTATTTTCTCTAGGCAGGTTTAAAGTGAGTGGACTTTTTACGCCCTCCACTGCGACCGCTCGGTCTATTGTGGCTCACACCTTTTTATATTTCTCCCAATAGAATCGGACTTCCAATGAATCCGATACCAGATTGGGAGAGAGTTCTTACATCTCCTCTTACTCGTGTCGTTACCGGACACGAGCACAATGTGTTCTGATGTGTCCTGGTGTCCCTGTCTCCTGGAGAGTATGACGAGCAGACGATTAGATCCATCATGCCCTCCAATCCCGGTCTAGTGACGTGGGTAGCTACCAGGTCCTTGTTACAGGAACCAGATGTTCTTTCTGAGACCGCATCTCCGGCCTTATCCTATGAAAACGGTCCTGTCCGCTTTCTGTTTAAAGCCAGGGAACCCTTTTTCCTATAAAGGCGGTTCTGTCCGCCTTCTGTTTGGATTCAGGGAACCCTTTCTAAGCACCTGTTTGTTCGGGATGGATTAGCCCTTCCCCGTGAAACAGGCGCCGGTGACTTCAGGGGCACCTTACGAAACGGATTCACCAGTTTCGGTCGGCGCACATTTGTTTGCTTGTGACCTTGAGTGGCACCTCTCGAAACGAATTTATACGTTGCGGTCAGGGCACTTATGTCACTTTTTTTTCCTATGAAAGCGGTTCTGTCCGCTTTCTGTTTGGAGCTAGGGAAGTAATAGTCCACCACGGCAGAGCATCGCATTACCGCAGTAAGGCTAGATACTCTGAGAGGTCGCCCTGTATCTCAGAGGCACCGTTGGGGACACCTGTTTAAGGCGCAGGATGTCATTCACTCATCAGCACGGTATGCTAACACCTTGAGTTAAAGCCTTGTGTTCATCTTAGCTTCGGATCCCGTTCCATACGGTGGCAACAAGAGTTGCCGATAACCAGCAACTCTAGCGCATATTCCAAAAGATCCTACTCGTCCCAACCACAACGACGATGTGTGAACACCGCGGTTGGGTAATTTCTCTACCAGTGATGTCCTTACGGGTTTTGCAATGAATATTTTTGGAGAAAAAAATTCGACGCCACTGCTTTCTCATAAAAAATTACTTTTAAAACCCTCATTTATTTTTAAGCAAATTTAATCTCCTGGTTTTTTTATGTCTGATGCATGGTTTCCGCTTAAAAAAAAAATAAAAATCGTTTTACTTCAGGATCAATTCCTTAAAAATCTGATGTGGTGTGCTGCTACTCGCAGAAATTTTTTCTTCTCTTCCCAGTCTCCAAATATTTAAGTCCCCTGTGAACAAACTCCCTCTCACCACACCTAAGACACCTACGGAACGTTAGTACTTAGGCCTTAGCCTTCGTGGACTGTCCAAAGATAAAAAAAAAAGCAAATGAAGAGGTCAGATTTGTTTGACTGAGGATCCAGTGTTAAAAACCATCACAGCGCGTCATTTATTTGTTTTTTAGGTGTGTTATTGATGTTATTTTGGTTGTCCGCTATTTCTCTGAATATCAGTAATAATGGTAAATTATACGTATGCGGAAAAATCCTAATCGTGCCTTACCAAATAGCCGCATCTTTTCAAATATTCATCGCCGACTTAGGGAAACTGGTAGTTTCAAAAAAGGTACTCCGGAAGGTAGACCTCGAAGTGTCAGAACTCCTGAAATAAGAAGGTGCTGCAAGAAATCAAGGAACATCCTAAGACGAGAAAGAGGAAGATCGCTAGAACTCTGAATCAAATTGGTTGGCGTATTTTGGTTAATTTTTTGTTAAACCCATACCATATTTTAAGAGTACAGGCATTACTCCACAAAGATCAGTGGTATCTTCAGAGTATGGCACTAAATCCGCGGTTTAAATAACACATTTTGTTCACAGATAAAGCAAATTTTTCTCAGAATGTTATTCAAAATTTCCATCACAATCGCGTGGGCGAAAAAAACCCCTATGCCATAACCGAAACCCATTTTCAACACCAATTTTTCCGTTAATTATTGGTAATTATTTAATAGGACCATTTTTTCTACCAGGACGCCTTGATGGTTGGTCTTATTTACACTTTCTCGAAGAACTACGTAGGTTGCTTAAAGATGTGCCAATTGCGTTAAGGAATCGAATATGGATAACGATGGATCTCCTGCTCATTTCAGTCAAATTGTTTGAAACCATTTAAATACAGTTTATCCTAATCATTGGATAGGTCGCGGAGCACTTCAGCAATGGCCAGCAAGATCCCCCGATCTCAACAGTTTAAATTTCTTTTTTGGGGGCACCTTAAAACTTTAAATGATACTTCAGAAGATTTAAGAGAGTGAATAGTTGCCTCATGTGAAACTATACGAAATAGACGTTGAGCCGTTCATTTAAACTTACTTTCATAAAATGAAATTTAGTCCAAGCTGAAATCCTTACTAAAATTCTAATGTTTTTTTTTTCATAAAGTAAAGTAAGGTATCCATTTCTGAACTAATTACCAATTGATATTAAACGAACTTAATAGCTCAAAAAAAAAAAAAAAAGATTTCCACACGACCAATACCGCATCAGAAATTGATCCTGAAGTAAAACGATTTTTTTAAGAGAAAACCATGCGTCAGACACTAGTAGAGAAAATAAAATTTCATAAAGATGTCTACAATATTATCTCAATTATAATTACAAAACTGATTTTTAAGAACTTTATCACCCTATATCTTAAAAGTTAAGACTTTTAGGATCTACGTTCATAGAAAGTTTTTTTCCTAAATTGAGTCCAAGAATCATCCCCTTAAATATTCGCATGTCTTTAAGAAGCACCCTCTATATAATTTTGCAAAAGCGCAAATTAGTTATAAATACATTTGTTTGCAAGAAATTAGTTTGTATACATAAAAGAAACATAAATAATTTTAAAAATAGCAGAAAAAAAACCAAGCGGTCACAATATATTTTATTATTTTTTTTTATATAAGGGTATCATTTAAATATTAACAATAAACGAATATAAAAAATTGCAGTTTTTCCTTTTGCTTTTTTTTTGGTTCATATTTTTTTTATAAAAGAACATACAAGTTTATTTACATTTTTTTTTTACTTTTCACCTGTAGAGAAAACATTACTTGCACTTAGCTCTCACAAATGAATTTTAAAAATCGGTCACATGCTCTGCTGAATTATACAGCATTTAAAAGAGAAAATATTGGCTAAAACCACGAAGGTTATATATATATATTTATAAATGACAACACTTTCCTATTACTTAAGATTACTTTATTTTAATTAAATAGAAAGTGGCGCGTATAAAATTTTTGAAAAAAAATATATATTTAGAGTTGTTAGCACAGGAGCAAAACTTTACTATGTAATAGATAACTTGTAGAGTTGTACTAATGTGCTACACAAACCAAAGTGAACCTAGCTCCAACGAACAAACACTACTTCTAGCTCATTCTATGGATTAAGGACACTGCAGTTGTTATACACTTCGATCATATACTTACTAGCGGCAGCCCTGCCATTTGGTCGTGGCCCAAGAAAGCTCTCTCTCATAAGTTTAATCCATTTCTCTCGCTCCGCGTGCTATTTGGTCATCGGAGACCGCTAAATCCTCCGCCAATTAACCAGCACGCGGAGCGGGAGAGAAAAAGAGTAGATTTATTTTTGCTTCCTCTCTCGTACCTTTGTTTGCACGGCCAAACGGCAAGGCTACCTCTAGAAGGAATATGCCTAATAGTCATAAAGGATTTAGCCAAATCTGCTCCACGCCTAACAATTAACTCTTTTATTAAAAGAATCCTTAAAATTTGTTAAAATAAAAAATATATTAAAATAATATTCCCTTTGCATTGTCGTTATTTTATTATTATTGCCCTAAAAAAGACGCACAATAGCGATTTTTTGTTCTTCCCAATAGCCCATCGACCAGAAAGCAATATAAATTATTCTAACTAGTTAAAATGATAAACGTTAACTTTTTACAATATGGGGACGTCAAATTTATTAATATGTTCTATAGTTTTGTGGCGGATTAATGTTTCAGTTTGTTTTATTTGGGTTACTCGCCTTTCTACTTTTCGGAAAATGGAACCCTCTTGGTCCAGGTCCCGGGGTATACGGGCTGACCCTGTCCAGCCCTATTGACCCCTATGAACTTGCAGATAGCCTGCAACAAAAAAGAAGAAAACCTCCCAAAAAACCAAAAAAAAAAATACAAATATTAGTCTACGTTTGGGTGGCAAGTCGGCCACCGTTGTCAAGACAGAAACTAAAAAAATTAATCTAAATTTTAAGAAATTTTTGGTTTAAAAACTTAGGAACTGCTAAGCTAATTACAAAAATATTATTAGGGCAACTTAATGATCACATAAGTATAAAAATTAGATAATAATTCGTACAAAAGAACTAACTAAACTAAAATAAAAACTTTAAAAATACAAAAACAAGTTTATTAAGATCCTTCAATAGCAACTTCTGTAATAGTTTGAACATAAAACGGACCTTCTCTAACAAACATTTGAAGTTTCTCTAATACACTATGTTCAAATACAGTACTATAAGATAACAACTTAACAATTTCATATTTTGCTTCTTTACATTCCTTAACCGTTTCTACAGTCCTGTCCAAGAAAAATTCAACCAAACCTGCAAAATGAGTAAGTCACGTTAAGAGAAGGTATTTTATATATTTTTTAAAGCATTTTTAATGTATTATTGCAGTTACCTAAAATAAAAGACAGTTGGATAATTGTTTATTTATGCCGCAAAAAAAAACAAAGGGCATGGAACATTATTAATAACAACACAGAGTCTAATAATGGTAATGCAATGACTTGAAATCATTAAACATATGACACAAGAAAGAAAATGTTAATAATTAAAATAAAAGAATCCTTAAAAAGAGACACTCTATTGTAGGCTATGGTATAAATATCCACATTCTTACAAATACAGTAGACTCTTAATATAGTGAACTAATTGCTGCACAACCAGTTCACTATATAAGGGCTACTATTTATATTTCGGGAATAGCAAATAGCTAGCTCATTATTATTATTATTATTAATAACAAACATTTTTAAATCAAAATGGCTTTATTGTTTTTCGAAATATTCCCCCTGATGACCAATACCATATACCATTTGTCAAAGTAGTTATTCCATCGACTGCTTCTTCGGCGCTCCTAAATCGTTAGCCACGCAGTTTACCTTTGATACTGGGGAACAAGAAGAAGTCATTGGGTGCCAAGTCAGGACTGTACGGAGGATGATTCATCAATTCGATGTTTTGACTGCTCAAAAATTCACTTGTTTGACGAGATGTGTGAGAGCTCGCAGACTTCCGGCAAACAAATGGTTGTGTACCACTCAGAGTTGACAGTTCTACGTTGCTCAAGCGGAACAGTGGCCACATGACCCAGTCCACCGAAGAAACGGGCGACCATTTGCTTCACTGTGCTTCTTCCACGATCAACTTTTGTTGGATTTAGCTCGTCTTGGAATACCCGAACGGTCAATTGCTGTTTTGTTTCCGGCTCATAAGCATATATCCATGATTCGTCACCTGTCACAATTTTATATATGTCTTTTGAAGCACCTCGGTTGAACTTTTTAATCGTTTCCTTACACCACTTGACATAAGCCTTTTTTTGAGCGATTTATAAATTATGGGGTATCCAACAAAAACATTTTTTTTTACAGCTAAGTGTTCATGCAAAATCAAATATATTGAAGTGGAATTAATGTGCAAGGATGCCTCTATCTCACAATATGTCACATAATGATCTTGCATTATCAGTTCAAGCACTGCATCGATTTTTTGTGGCACACCAACCGATTTTGGACGACCTTCACTGGATTTCGTCGGCGACGGAACTACGACCACGATTGAATTCACCATACCTGCGATATACTCTGGTTTTTGATGGTGCTTTATCGCCATACAAAGAACTGAGTTCATCGACACACTCTTGTTAAGATAATCCACGTCGAAAGTTGTGAAAAAAGATCCAATGAAAACCTTCTCTTGAAATTTCCATTTTTTTGTCAAATTGATTTTCTACACTCGCTGTAAACAAACAAATAGCACTTGTACATCAAAACGTTGTAAGTACGTTTATGCTAAAAAATGTCAAACTTTATTATGGTGTTGCCAGATATTAGCTTTTGACATTAGTGTTGGCATTTCCCTAAATATAAATAGTTCCCCTCATAGGGATTTATTTAGGTATTTATTGAACTACATATATGATCAGGGGTATAAAAAAATTAGAAATGTTACAGTGTTAAAAATCAGGAATGCTACAGTTTAAACGTTTTTTTTTGCAAAAAAAGGTTTAATTTTTGTTTCTTTATATTGCTTGGTAAATCCTACATTAACCATGATATGCCTTAAGTTATGTAAAACAATGAGGTTGAAATAGTCTAGATTTTTATTTTCTTCTATCACCTCATTTATTGATTTCATTGCGTTCTCAGTAGACACTTGTATATTATTGCTTACTTCACCTGTATCTTTTACTTTATCATCCCTTTTAATTTGGTTTTTAATTTCTCTCTCGTCTGATATACAGAATCTTTGTTCAATTATCCAGGATTTACATTATGCAATAAATTTGCAATTTCCATCATTGCCGTGTCCGCCTCTTCCTTACACAATCAAGTCCTTAAAATACCTAATGCGATGGGACTCATCATCATCGTCTGGTGGGACTTCTGATAAAAGTTGTGCCAACCTTTTTCAATAACTTCTGACTTTAAAAAAATCCATGCTAAAACTAAATTTACAACGGCGTCCTTTAAAAAAAAAAATTTTGGAGCACTTCTTATGTCTTCGCTGCTACCAATGATGTTTGACAGTAAATTTTTGCAACAAAATATCTTTAACTCAAAATAAACAAACTTTTTCTTATTCTGACAGATCTGTTAGTTAAAACTAGCGTGTTGCGTGGAGGAATACAATAAACGATGAAAAGAGGAGTCACTTAAAATAAAAGGAAAATGGTATTCGGAAATTAATAATGATCCTCCCACAAATAAATGGTTCTGCAGCTTTAGCTATATTGACAAAAGACATATTTCTACCATAATTAGGATAAGAACAGGTCATTGCCTATGAAAGAGTCATTTACATAAAATTGTCATTAAGAACGACCCACTGTGTGAATGTGGCCAAGTCGAAAATTTAGATCATATATTTTTTGAATGTCCAATTAATAAAGTCCCTAATATCAATATGTACGAAGAATTTAGAAAAACGGGATTATCCACTCTTCGTAAGATTAAAACTGTGCTGGCAAAGATTAACTTTAGGTCAATAAAATTAATTAATAAGTTTCTAAGAATCTGATTAATCTACCTGAATATGATTAATCTATAAATGTCTCTTTTAGTGTAAGCTCATCTGTCACCATTCTATTCCTATTCGACGCAGCTTCTGTGTATGAGCTCCTCCGCTGCGCGGGAGCGAGAAGAGTTTTATCCAATGTTGTGATGTGTTTTGTAATTTATCAGTTATTTTACAGCATTTAAGCAACGAACCAAATGTCAAGTTTTCTTTCTGTTTGACCTCCGACCAGTGAGCGCGTGCAATCGGAAGCTACATCACACAGCTTTTCCGGAAAGGGCGGTGAGAGGAGCCGAATCAATCGTGCTTAACCCTCGGGGACCAAGGAGAGATTCTTCCCGCCATTTAGTAGTGCCGTAATAGTGTAATGGACCCAAAAATTTCCTCCTTAAATATTGACGCTCAATTAAGAAACATCCGGTATAATGTAAAAAAACTTTACCAACCATAATATTTTATTTCTCGTAAACAGTTGATTTTATCGATGTCAATTAGGAATACCTTTTTTTTTAGTTTTAGGTTAAAGCTATCCAAAAATAACATTGTTGAGCCTTTATCATACAGGGTGTTAAAAAATTGCTATTATTGTGTCAGAGCTAGTCCGTCCCTGGCAAACTAAATAAGCCAAATAAGATTTAATGGGTTCATTTTAAGACTCGTAACCTTAATTTTTTTTAAATATTAAATAAAGCCAAGTATTTTAAAAGTTATTTAAAAAAACGATTTCCAGGGGTTTCCGTTATGTACCTGTATCTCCGTAGGGGACGGTCGTAGGAAAAAAGTTTATGGGAACTTGTCACAATATTTTTAGGTTTTCTATTGGATTTCGAGAAATATATCTGTATTCCATCATTGTATTTACTGATAGGGTAAAATATGGAAAAAATAAAGCCTACGCGAGTGCCCTCACCAAATAATGAAAGAATATGTATACCATTCCGGTATAAGAATTATAACACCCTAAGCCATATAATCTGATTGTTAGAACAGAGTGCCACCAAATTCTGGCTTAAGCTAATTAAACATGTTAACTTTCTTAAAACAAATTAAAATATACCTGCAGTATTTCTTATTGCTTCTTGTCCCCAACTTTGTCCAGCAATAGCATTAAGAATTCCTAAGCCCGCTAACCGCAATTCAGAAAACGGATTCTTGGCATATTTTAAAATAACTTCCATTGGATCAGCACCTAACAATCTATACCAGCTCTGAGTTATCACCATTACATCATTTCTACCGTCTGTAACTCTTAAAAGACTTTCGATACAATTCAGTGCTCTTATTCGTATTTCAGTTGGCAAAGATCCCAGCAATCTTGATATGGTCTTAATTACAGTCTCAATTTGATTACCTAAAAAGAAAGATATTACTTTTTCAAATATTATATTCGGGGGTAGTACCACGAGTGCTTAAAAATTACCGATAATTTTCATGGAACCTTGTTATTTATAATTGCACGAGTTCGAAGAACGAGTGGAATTTGTATAACAAGCTTGAATGAAAATTATCTGGTTAATTTTTATGCACGAGCGGTATTTAGGGAGAATATTTTTAGAATGAAAAAATATGGGAGTATTATACTATTAAAATGGTTGTTTTTTGCAATAAACAAACAAACAGGTTCGATTGTTCTGTGTTTGTAAGTAAGTGGAAAAGGAAAAACTTCTGCGGGCAGCAGGTTCCATAGTCTTGACACTCTAGTGATAAAGGAACGAAGAAAGCGGGAAGTTCGAGGCCTCTCTAACTGAACTGTAAAAAGATGCATAAAAGTTGCACTACGTGTTGCTCTGTTGGGAGCTGCCAGAGAAGGAATTATACTGGCCAACTCCTCTGAGCAGAAGCCGTGAAAATACCTATAGAAGAGCGACAGATCCCCTACAGCTCGACGGTGGGCAAGAAGAGGAAGCCTTTCTGTGAGCGTTGGATCATTAATAAGACGAACGGCTCTTCTTTGAATGGAGTCGAGAATGCTAAGTGTTGTAGGGGACGCCATTCCCCAGACATGAGAACAATATTCTAAAGAGGGTCTGATTTGGGATACATACAGAGTGTACAAATTGGAAGAAGAGAAATATTTTCTATTATATTACCTTCAGCTATAGCGTTTCTGAAGTCCTATTTATCAACAAGAAGACAAGTCGTTCGTCTGGAGTCCGAGTCTGGGGCGCTGCCGCTTACGAGCGGAGTTCCTCAGGGTTCGATTCTTGGCCCGATTTTGTTTCTTATATACATAAATGATATGTCTAATTCTGTAAGTACCGCTAAATGTACATTCTATGCTGACGACACTACCTTAACAGTGTCAGCTAGGGACCTTGTTGAACTAAGGACAAGAACAGCGGATGTGCAGGCTCAGGCAGGTGAATGGCTTGTGGCGAATCAGCTAGCGCTAAACGTTACAAAGACCGAAACAATGGTGTCCTCCCTTAGATGTCTTAATGACATCCCAATGAACCCGACATCTGTCAAATTTCTGGGAGTACAGCTGGACCCAAAACAGACATGGGGGAACATGGGGACAGAACATGGGGAACTGCTTGCCAAGTCTTTGACTAGAGTGGTGTATGCACTACGCCAACTTTCACAAAGAGCACTAAAGCACGTGGTCAAGACAGCTTATTTTCCCATGTTTCATTCCAAGATGACATATGCCTTGCTTGTTGGGGTCACTCTGCAATAAGACATAGAATTTTTGGACCTCAGAGAAGAGCTATACGTATTATTGCTGGGCTTGGATACCGTGATGACACCAGGGAGGCTTTTAAATGTGAACGAATTCTGACATTGCCTGCGAGTTACGCACTAGAAAGTATCCTTTATATCCGAAGACATATTGACCAATACGAAACACACGCCGACATCCATAACTACAGAACACGTACCAAAAATAACATCTATCCTGCCAATACTAGATTAACAAGGGCAAAAACGGGTGTAAACTATTTTGGTGTAAGGTACTTCAAGAGACTGGACGAATCAGTAGGGATGTTGCCTCTACCTAAAGTAAAATCTAGGCTCAAGGAGTATTTTCTGAAGACAGCTCCTTTTTCTTTGGACGAGGTCGACAGAATTGTTTCTGGGTGCTCAGCGGCATCGTAACCTGTGATACTTTTCTTGATGCCTCCGTTTTGTTTGTTTTTGTTTTTTATGTTTGTTTTTTTTAACTATTGTTTGCCCGTGTTTTTTACGTCTGACAATCCATGTACTATGTATTTCGTATTTTATTTTTACTTTTGCTAGTTTTAAGTTGTATGTTGTATTTATTCATTTTATCCTATTTTATATTGACTTATGTAATTGAATTGTATAATTTATTGACATTAATAAAGAATCTATATGAATCTTATAGTCCCGTGATCCCGTGTACCAATTGGTTTAGTTTTTGATTTGCGGGATATCTGGATAGGCGTGGACGTTTCCCGCGAGAGGCCCAGAAAAACGTTAATTCAACTATTTTATAAAATTTTATGCCCAACATGTCCTTTTTGAGTTTGTGTGAAAAATAATTTGGGCTTCCGTGAACTTTAACTCCATTTTTTAACAGCAATATTTTGATATATATTTTTTTTCACTTATTTGTTACACGATAATAAAACAGGTAGGGTCTGAAAAAAGTAAATTTTTCACTCACATTATCACAAAATAAAATAATTTCTTTATTTTCCATATAAAATATACTAAAGTAATATCGTCGACTAACAAGAAAAAAGTAAGAAAAAATACCTAAAAAAAGAGATGATACGATTCCCTCCTTGAATAAGCAATGTTGCCAGATGTTTTTTAATAATTTGTTATTATTGAAGGTTGTTTTTTTCCATTTACCAGAAATAGTTTTTTTTATAGAAAAAACTAACCAGAACTAACAAACAACAACTTCCAAACTATTACCTATTTCTGGTAGGTTGTCGTTAGTTTTTCTCCTTAAATTGTAAATTTTCTTTATCATAAATGCGCCGTCGAATAAAATGAAAAGAAAAATCTTAATTTTTTTGATTTTTTATAAGAAAAAATAGGGCGGACCTCACTTCCAGATAATTACCTTATTTATTTTTTTTTGGAATTTGTGTATTTTTATTTAATCCATAATGCTTTAAAGCTAAATTCAAATCATTTTTTTTTGATCCGACAACGTCGCAAATTCTAACCTTTTACTTAACCTAAAAACACAGGGTTTTTTTACCTTTAATTTCATTTTTCTCTGCAAAAATGAATTTTTTCGGATTTTTTCTTATTAAAATCTACTTAATAAAATGTGTTTTTTTTATTATCTGTAATATTTATTTTTTTTTCAAATCGAATGGAGCTAAACACCGGACCCGATAATTAGGTACAAAATACGAGAGAAATTATGTCCGACATAAATTTTGGATATTTTTGTCTAACATTTCAAACATGTCAATTTTATGACAATTTGTAGGGGATGGCTGATAACATAATTTTTACGAAAATGCTAATTTAAAATCTAACAAAATTGATTAGTGTCATTGTCTTGAATAAATAACGAATCTCTGACTCTGACTTTCCAAAATTGTCAATTTAAAAAGAACATGTTTGGTGATAACAAGCTGTCTGACAAAAGTGACACTGAAAAAGAATACTAATTCAAACCAGAAATGTCAAAAATATTGGTTAGTTATGCTAGAGTCCAACAACTAAAGACGAATTTAAAAAAAATTAATAACTCATTGTATGAAATAATACAAAAAGAAAGTTATGGGCATAAGCACCGGAAAAAATAAATTATATTTAACTCAGGATATTATTGCTTTCGAAATTATACAAAATTAAACATATAATATAAGGTTTGTTCCAAAACGTCGAAAAACCTTCACCGAACAATCACGCTAATGAGCAGTAATTGAAGTGCGTTCCAACAGAGACGTGACGGTTATCGGACGATCCTGTTTGTGTACCAACATAACTTGGGATCGTTTATGATACGGTTTCAGAACGGTAATTTCGATACATGTCCCAAATTAAAAACTGTTTGGGTTGACTTGCGCATTGAGCATCTTGGCACTGGATTTTTGATTTTTAACAGCTGTTTTATGTTTTATCCTCATATGTTTACTGTTATTTAGAGACTAGCGTGCATCCTGCTTTAGCTTTTCTTATTTCCTTGCTTATCATTCAAAAACATTAATTTTTACACCTCCTAAGCCCATCATTGAATTTAATTTATCTTTAAAGATAAGTGGCGATATTATGAGTGATATTGCGATATTATGAGTGATATTTGCTAACTCTGATCACAAAAATAATAAGTAGAAAAGAAGGGTTTTATTTTCAAAACAAAAAATTCAAAGACATTTGACCTTATGATTTGACAGTGCCGAAAACAATACGCAAAGCGATCCAACGTTTGTTACTTTTTGTACCGTCACGAAACTATTTTAAGTCCGCGCATGCGTCGAAGCGCACCAAAAAACAATTCAAAAACGGTTTCGAAACGATACCGGATGCTTGTTGAAACAAACCTATAATAAATTATTAATCCTATTTTTTGTAAAATGACAAAGATGTCAAATAACATGGGAAAATGAAGTAGTAACTTATAAAAAAATATGATGAAATCAAGTAAAAAAAATGTAAATCGACCTTACCTGAAGATTCTAAAACCATTTTTCCTTGACTTGTTTGTCCTATATATCCAATAGTGTCTAGCGAAATGCCAACAATGATCAAGTCACCACTTTCAATATTTGAAAATAATATGTCAAAGAGTCTAGGATATTTTACTAACATTTCTCTGGGTTTTCTATGTCCAATATGACCAAAAAATTTTAAAACTCCTAAAAAATTGAAACAAATAATACTATGTGGGAAAAATAATCGATGGCGAGAAATACATTACAGTCTGTGCAAGGAAATAAAAATGGGTTTATTTCTTTCACAAAGAAAAAAAATTGCCAACTATTGAACATCAGATAAGAATTCTAGTCATCCAAATACAGAAATAGCACTTTATATCGGATGGCTTTTTATATTTTTTATGTTGCCTAGCCTAGCCTGGCCTAGTTTTTAAATAATTCTACAGAAAAAAAATAACTATATTTGACAACATTATACAGGGTGTTCCAGAAGTAATGGGACACAGAGCAACAGAAGATTTCTTAGGTCCTAATAATGCAATTAAAGTAAACTTGTCTTATCACAAAGTTAATAATAACTAAGATACAGGGTGTCAACCTTTTAATTTTGTTTTCGTTTTTTCGGAATTATTTCTTAACTAAAAGACATAGCGGTACAAAATTAGGGATTCGGGTTCTTTGAG
Source organism: Listronotus oregonensis (assembly GCA_019359885.1). Classification (NCBI taxonomy): domain Eukaryota; kingdom Metazoa; phylum Arthropoda; class Insecta; order Coleoptera; family Curculionidae; genus Listronotus; species Listronotus oregonensis. The sequence continues at coordinate 18,394 of JAHBCN010001400.1, forward strand.
ACGAGAAATTTAAATTCGTCCATACTTTTGATGTTGCTAGTAGAGGGCACCAGCTACGGCCTACTCCACTTGTTTAAGATGGCATAACTTTGTTTTAGCTTAGTATATTGACCTGGTCATTAAAAAAGAAGTTACTATAAACCCCAGAACACCACTATAAACCCCATCGGCAGAACACATACTGTGTTCGTGCCCAGCAATGGCACGACTAACAATAAGATTCGCAATCCTCGGCAATGACACCTTGTTGCCGGGGGAGGTGAAAGATCTCTCTCCCAACAGGATCATCAGATTTATTAGAAGTCTGGACCTGGTGGGAGAAATATAAAAGGGTGTGAGACACAATAGACCTATCGGTCGCGGTGGAAGGGTGTTATACCAATTGCATAGTTTGAAAACAATTGGTCGAAACCCAACGGGGTTTATAGTAACTTCTTTTCTAATAAACAGGTCAATATACTAAGCTTAAAAAAATGCCATCTAAAACAAGTGAGGTAGGCTGTAGCTGGCGCCACCCACTAGCAACATCAAAAGAATGGACGAATTTAAATATCTCGCCTCAAAGAACCTCCAAATCCCCAATTTTGTACCGCTATGTCTTTCAGTCCAGAAATTATTACAAAAAAACGAAAACAAAATTAAAAGTTTGACACCTTGTATCTTAGTTATTATTAACTTTGTGATAAGGCAAGTTTACTTTAATTGCATTATTTTGACCTAAGGAATCTGCTGTTGCTCTGTGTCCCATTACTTTTGGGACACCCTGTATATAGCCATATGCAAAAAATGTAGTATTAAAATGCAAAATCTTTCACTGACAGAATAAAAGTTCAGTCAATCCCAAAAAATCTCAAGAGGACAAAGGCAAAGAATTAGGATTTAAAAAAATTGTTGGTATTGTCATAAGTTTTTAATAATAGAATGTTACTTTATTTTTTTTCCTTAAATATTACATTTTTAAAAACTTTATTTAAGTCAATATTTAAATCTTCCCCTATTATATAAACTATTAAATCGACATTAATTTTTGGGTTTTTGAGGTTTGAGGGAAAAGGCGTTTTTGAGCCAGATCTTTAAATTAACAATAGACTGGATCCAATCCAAAAATTCGAGCAATTTTACCATTTTCCCGATTTTTTTTTAACTAAAGCTATTGCTTACTTTACTATAATTGAGCTTACACAGCACTTACCTGGTTGACAGAGCTGCGTTGTCAATTCATCTTCATCAATTAAGAAAAATATTTTCTTTAGTACTCCACTTTCATCCAGAAATACATAACCGTGTTCACTTTGGCCTAATTGTGACAAAATTTCTATTATGTTCATTTTTAGTAATACATCGTTATTTTCAAGTTCCTCCACAATTCTTGTTATCAGCTGAACCGATTTCATTTTTTTAAAGCTGAGTTCTGACTGTTTTGAAATGTTAATAATCATCTGTAATTAATTCAGTTGTTATGTGAATCAATTTCTAAATATTAAGGTAAAGTATAAAAAATATTGTAAGATGATTATTAAATCCTGGTATAGTATTGCCATTGTGAATTGAAATGGCATAAAAAAGTCGGCTCGGTAGATCTATTTGAAGTGACGTGGGAATCCATAGGCGTCGAAATATAAATATATATTATCAATAATATAAAATTATTGGAAAAAGAAAACAAACAAGTTTATTAATATTTTTCGTCTACCGTGTCCGTGTATTAAGTGTCTACAAAAAACTATTTTTAATTAGGCGTATAAGTTATTTAATATTATAATAATAATGGATGCCCAAATTTTACAATTATATACAAATTTGTATCTATAAAGTGTTTAATGTATTTACAATATCTCAATATTTTGAATAATCACAACGAGTAATCACTGTCGAAATCGTCAGAGTCAAGTCCAGGTTGAATAACAATTGGGTTAACAGGTGGCAAGACAATGTATTCATTTTCTCTTTTTATTACATGAGCCACATAATTTTTCCATACATCTGTTTTATTTATGTCGTCAACAGCTGTTCTTATATTAGCTAAAACTGTAGAGTCTGAAGTTGGCGATTGGTTTAATTGTCGCAAAAGTCTTATAATTGCAGCCCAAATAAGTTCTATTGGATTGAATATGCAATAACATGGTGGCAAATGAAGGACAGTATGACATCGAGTTTTAACAAGTTCATGATTTTCAATAAAATATTCCTGCTTTAAGTTTTGTTGTTTTATTAAATCCAATAAAACTTTTTTAGTTTGTTTGTTATTGGGAATATTCATGTTTTGTTTCTTTCATGAATTTTAAAATGTCTTTTTTTTTGGTGCCAGTGTTGGGTAGTTTAATGCTTCTACGAAAATGATAAGATGCGTTGTCCATAAATATAACTGAATTATCTGGAATGTTGTGTAATAATTGTTCCAGAAACCATTTCTCGAAGAGGCTGGCAGTCATGTCTTCGCGGTAATCAGCGCATGATTGTTTAATATTTTTAGCAGACAATAAAAGAGCATTACGAACAAATCCATTTTCATGTCCCGCATGTAAAATGATAATGCTCTTTCCTCTAGAGTAGAGCATGGTGCGTTTAAACAGCATTTATTGGAATCATCTACCCAACCATATAAAACATCATGGGTGTCAAACCAAGTCTCATCAAGATATGATATATTTCGATTGCACTCCCAATAATGTTTCATTTGTCGCAAATAATCCTGCCTTAGTCTGACAATTCGTTCGTATTCCATTATAATCATGCGATTGTTTAATTTTTTGTGACGAAAACCTAACTCAAATAATATTTGTCTAAGGGTTTCTGAGGATTTATATTCATAATCAGTCTTTTAGTTTCTCGCTATTAGTTTAAGGGTTGGCACTTGATTCTGTATATAAGTCATATACTATACGGCGAATGTCATCATTTGTTGCTTCATCAATGTGTTTTAGTTTCTCATGCGGATGTTTCCTTTACACTTCATGATTAATAACAACCCCTGCCTTAACAATACGATATATTGTTGTACGAGAAATTTTTGTTAGCTCACTGATCCTCTGGATAATAGTGGTTTTATTGCCAAAATTTTCAATTTTTAAACAATTAAACATATTTAAAACAACTTGTTGCGTTTGTGGGTGCAAGTCTTTATTGAATATTAGTTCTGACGAGTCATCCTGCTTAAGGTTAGCTTGGGCATCGTCGTCGCTTCATTTAAAAGGCCTCCAAAATGCCATAATTTGTGTTATACCTATAAAATAAAAATAAGTATGGTATTTTACATTCTTCTATCCATAACTATCAAAAAATATATTAAATGTAATGAGTTAATAATAACGTACCTATAATCTTACCTTGTCAAAGTCCGTATAAATAAAATAATAAATATAAAGCTCGAACACTCACATAAATAAAAAATATTTGAGATTAGAAATCTGTTAAATTGGCGAATGCCACTGCCGCGAAATATACTTGTAGGAATACAGTGGTTAATACATAGTATAAATGTTTATACCTTAAAAATTCCGTTTTATACTTCTGGAATAAATTAAATATATATGTTTTAATTAAAATATAATTCCTTTATTAAAAATTCAATTTTAAAATCGTTAATTTTTATTTCATTATGTCTAATTTTATGCTTTTGTCCACTTTTAAGAAGATATCTCACCACTGCACGGCCAAGATGGACTGAAGAGGCGGAGCGTTAATGCATTCCAACTGATTTCAGTTTTTTTGGCCGGCGAGCGTTATCTTTAATGTAGCGTACCAGGGGCTCTATTCTTGGTCATTCGCATCTTTCAGGATCCTTCGAATTCTCATTTAATTTATCATCAGATTCGACGGATCCCGAAAGAAGCGAATGGCCAAGAATAGCGTCCCAGGACTACGCATTAAAATATGAAAATATTTTTATATTATTATAGGGGGATATTTTTTTAATTTTGAGCAGTCATCTTATAATTGCGATTTTCAATTAATATTGGTTTTACTAACTAGCAGCTTAGAGAGTGGTCGATATTTGTTATATATTAAAAAGTTTGCCATTTTGAATTTGCCATACTGAATTAAGTGAGTAGTTTTCAAAATTTAACCCCAATTTAATTTTTTAATAATATTTAGATAAAATTTTAATTTTAATAATTAATTTATATATATATATATATATATATATATATATATATATATATATATATATATATATATATATATATATATATATATATATATATATATATATATATCAGATGATTTTTTGATATATATATATCAATACAAAAATTGTTTTAAAATTTTATACTATTAAGTAATTTTTGACGTTTATTACTGTATATCTACTTTCCAAATGTAAATGGCGTTGGAGTGGAGTTAAAACATACTCCCTAATAGTAGGTAGGTAGGTAGGTTTAAAGTGAGTGGGTATAACACCCTTGCACCGCGACCGATCGGTCTATTGTGGCTCACACCCTTTTATATTTCTCCCACCAGATCCAGACTTGTAATAAATCTGATGATCCTGTTGGGAGAGAGATCTTTCACCTCCCCCGGCAACAAGGTGTCATTGCCGAGGATTGCGAATCTTAGTCGTGCCATTGCTGGGCACGAACACAGTATGTGCCGATCTTGTGCATGTGGTATTTCAATCTGCAATGACCCGTGTACAGTCCCACTAGAGTTTTAAGGTGTACCCTTGATTGCTCCAGTAGTTTGACAGTGTTGGTTCGGTGGGCTTATAAAGGCCTTCAAGTGTCTGAGACCTGGAAGTCCATGCCAGTACCGAAGATATTCTCTTTGTGTCCAAGCTGATATGAACTGCTTGGCCATTCCATAAGATATACCGATGACCGGTTCCGGCCCTGTGAATTTTGTCTCCGCCCCCGTTTTGGCAGGGAGGTCTGCGGATTCATTACCCTCTAGGCCGGTGTGTCCAGGTATCCACAGTAATGTAACCTTGTTGTTTTGACCCAGTTTGCTGGTTGACTATCGGAGAATATTTTAACTGTCTTACGTGTGCAGTGCCGAACAACCAGCGATCTAACACACATCTCAATAGCAATTACCTCCGCTTGAAATATGGTTGCGAGAGTGCCCAGGCTGAAGGAAAACTCTGCCCTCGGCCTCTGACCAAATATTCTATCTCCAACATTGTCCTTGGTTTTGGAGCTGTCGGTGTACCAACAGATGTCAGTCCGGAGCAGGTCCTTCGTTTTTCGACTCCAGTCCTCCCTTTGTGGGTAGACTACACTGTTCCCTAATAGTTCCTAAAAGTTCTAATCCATAAATCCACTTCTGCCGGCATTAATGGCGTCAGTCGTGTCGGAAAAATTTCGTTACGAAAAAGTAAGTTTTTTTTGGGTTTATTTCATTTAGAAAGTAACTGACAAACTGCAGAAATGATTCTACTTCATTATTGAGTATTTAAGAAGCATTAAGCTCGGCATTAAGTAACTTTTATATTTATAGAATATAACTGTTTATTAACAAAATGGATAAATATCAAACATTTGATATATATCATAAATATCTGATATTTTGATCTTTATAATAAATATCGCATATTTTCGAATCCTGAAATAAAATACTGTATATTTGTCAATGTAATATTTTCAAGTTTGGTTACATATTTATAATTTATTTAATATATATAAAACTAGCTATTTCTCTTTGTGATTATGATGTAATTGTATTGACTGAGAGCTGGTTAAATGGTAAGGTGGCTGATGCTGAGATTTGTGTTAAAGGCTTCACCTCATTTCGTAGTGATAGGATAGAGCTAACTAGTGATAACAAGAGGGGAGGGGAATTCATTATTTTTGTAAAAAAGAATATGTGCTCTAGGTTAATAAAAACAAACTATAATTTAGTTGAACATCTCTTTATATTTATTAAACAAGACTCCTCTCAGCTAATTTTTGGCGGAGTCTATATACCGCCAGGTGGTAGTGGTGAATTATATCTTCATCATTGTGAGGCTGTTGAACAGATATGCCGTGAATGTCCATCTGCCAGTCTTATTCTCTGTGGGGACTACAACCTGCCTAAGGCTGAATGGAGCAATGATGAACATGGACTTCGGGTAGAGTGTCCTCCGGGAAATCAAGCTGAATTACTTGCTGAGAACTTTGCATTTTTAAATCTTAACCAACTTATTACAATACCTAATAGTCGTAATGTATACCCAGATCTAGTTTTCAGTCATATAAGGAGTACATCTGTAACTCTAGCTGATGATTTGTTACTACCTTGTAGCATACACCATAGCGCTTATGTATGTCAGATTGTTGTGCAAACCAAACCGGTAAAATACGAAATTCCATATCTTGATTACAGAAATTCAGATTTTACATCTCTTAATAATTATCTTGCAAGTGTTCAGTGGGAAAAACTGTTTTTAAACAATTTTATCAATGAGTCTACCAGTTTGTTTTACACAATATTGAACGGGGCTGTGAGAGATTTTGTGCCTCTAAAAGTTTATGAGTTCCAATTTTCCCAATTATTTCTCTGCAAAACTGAGAAGTTGTATCATTGACAAGAAAAAGGCTCATAAAGTTTACTGTCAATCTGGATCTCAGACTCACTATGCACGGTTCTCTAATCTTAGATCTAAATGTAAAACTTTAATACAGACGGATTATGCACTCTTTATAGAAAGAGCTGAGCGTAGTTTTTCTGAGCATCCTGGACTTTTTTGGTCATTTGTGAATTCTCAGAGGAGGTCACATGAACTGCCCAACTGCATGTACTATAACAACAAAGTGGCGAACGGTGGGCAGGACATTGCTGACCTTTTCTGTGAGTATTTCTCAACGGTCTATAGCAGCAGTGATGCAACTGTGCCTGATTATAGGTTTAATAATTGTTTTGATTTTGATATTGGTTCCCTTAGTTTGTCTAATGTTTTTGATAAAATTGCGCATTTACCTTTAAAATTGCCATCAGGACCTGATAACATACCTGAGTATTTGTTAAGTAACAAGTATTATTTAATAAGTCGCTATCAGAAGGTGAGCTTCCGGGGATCTGGAAGGAGAGCTTTATAATTCCTATTTTTAAATCAGGGGAGAGGTAATATGTAAATAATTATAGGAGCATTTCCAAGCATCTGCAATTCCCAAACTACTTGACAGCCTTGTATATAATCAACTAAGCTGGAAATGTAAACGATTCATCGACACTCGTCAGCATGGTTTTGTTGGCGGCAGGTCTACCATTTCTAACTTGGTATCGTATGAGACAGCCCTTCTGAATGCATTGGAGAGAGGACACCAGGTGGATGCGGTCTATACGGACTTCTCTAAGGCATTTGACAGAGTGAATCATAACTTGCTTGTAGCCAAGCTTCGGGCGATCGGATTTAGTGATAAAACAGTGGAATGGTTCCAGAGTATGTTCATTGGAAGAACTCAGAAGGTTAGGATAGGAAATTTTGAATTCAGTAGCATTGCATAAGTAAATTCACATTAGTCGTATACCAGTGAGCAAGTTTGGCTCCCGGAATTTTTAAGTTTTTTGTTTGTTAAAACGTGATAAATAATACGTTTTTGGTATCATTGGTTCCGTGTGAATTTCTTCTATTACAGTGTGATAATGTATTAGTAATAAAGGTGAAAATCTTCTAGAAAACTGCGAAAAACTAAAGGATAAACAAATAAAGTGGCAAAAAAACGCATTCCAATCTCCGATACCATAGATAAGGAGCAGAGAATTCGGCCAGGGCGAAGAAACAGGGTCGCCAACAAAAACCAAAATGTACTGCGTTTAGTACAACTACTTTATCGTTACTTCAAATCTTTACCGATATGGAGTGCAATGATTGCGGAGAGACAGGGGGAAATAGAAATCCCGTTTTCCCTTGTGATGTATGTAGATCAGGCATTTGTAAACAGTGCTCCCAATTAACTTCTTCTGAGGTAAAAGTATTGGAACTGAAAGAGAGAAAAATGAAATTTTACTGCTCAAAACGTGAAAATTTTGAGACGCATACACTGCTAAAAGGAACTATTGAAGATAAAATCAGCATTATAACAGCTAAGGATGAAATAATAGCGATGTTGCCACAAAAATTAAGTGATTTGGAAAAAAATTGTTCAATCAAATTGCCTTCCTTATATAGCCAAGCACTGCAGCAAAACAAGATATCTAATCCTATTATAGGTCCTGTCAGCAATATACCAAGTATCATAATAAAGCCAAAACAACACCAAAATACAGAAAAAACTAACTCTGATGTAAAGCGAAATATAAAACCTGCTGAACTTAGGGTGGCTATTAGGGGTAGGACACAAAAGACGGTGGCATGATCATTAAAAGCAACAATAAGTCTGATATTCAAACGTTAAAAAAAGAAGCAGAAAGTAAATTGAAAAACTATGACGTGCAAATAAGTAAAATGAGAATGCCTAGATTTAAAATCATTGGTTTTCAAAGTGACTTTAACGAGGAACGTATAACGCAAGCCATTAAAGAGCAGAATAATTTCATGAGAGAATCAGATGATATAAAAATAACCTATATTAAAAGACCCAAAAATCCGTCTGCTTTGGGTACCGTATTTGGCGAATGTTCACCAGCAGTTTTCCACAAACTAATGGGGGAAAAGAAAATATTTATTAATTGGCAGCGATACAGTGTTGTTGAGGATTTGAGTGTGCCAAGGTGTTTTAAGTGTCAACAGTACTACCACAAAATGGAATCATGTCCAAATAAAATAGTGTGTGAGAATTGTTCTGAGGAACATTATCTTAAAGAGTGTCCAAAGTTAACCAGAAAGTGTAAAAATTGCATTATGGCAAATAACAAATATCAACAAAAGTACGATGTTTTGCACAAATCAAGTGACCTAGACTGTCCATCTTATCAATACATCCTAAGCACCCTTCGAGCCAAGATAGACTATGGTGTCGAAAATGGCAGATGAAGATCCAGTGCTGGAAATCTTTCAAAACCTAAAGTCACTTGAGATGGACTTGACACATGAAAAAATATGGGCAAGTGATATACAAACTAAAATAAATTTAAATTCTAAGTTATTGAATGTTGTTCACTTTAATATTAGGAGTGTTCATAAGAATTTTAATCAGTTTTTAGTTGCTTTTGAAACATACAATCTCCAAAGTTGTGATATTATTGTTTTCAGTGAATCCTTTGAGAGTTATGACTGTCAATATAATTTAAGAGGTTATAATATGTTTTTTAATGGCGCCAAACACAATAGAAATGATGGAACAATAATTTTTATTAAGTCAATTTTAATTTATGAAGTAAAACATACATTGCTGGATGGGTGTGACGTCACTGTAAGTAATGTCTCGTTAAAGAAAGAAATTTTTTTATTTAATATAATATGTTTGTACAGGCCACCAAACACAAATAAAATGACATTTTTAAAGGACATTGAAGTATATTTAGCTCAAAATAAAGGAGGCAATGTTGACTTGTTTTTGGGTGATATTAATATTGACATTTTGGATAAAACTGACCATACTGTAAATTCATATTTGGCTATCTTGAATCATTTTGGTTTTTTATCATGCATTAATGCTCCTACCAGGGAAAAAGCCCGTCTTGATCATATTTTTTTAAGAACCAACCTAAATAAAAATGAGCTTAGCTTTGACCCATTCATCATTGAACTAGACCTCACTGATCATGATCCTGTTATGCTAAATATAAATAAAGTTTCCAGTCACAAAAAAAATAAAAATTCCTTACCAATAAAAAAAAACAATTGAAACATAAAATGAAAAGCTTTTTAATCGCTTGATCAGGGAGGAAAACTGGGACCTAGTGTTAAATTGTACTGATGGTTTCAAAGCAACGGATGAGTTTTATAAAAAAATTAATGAATTTCTTAAAATGGCTACATGTATAAAAAAAATAATTATATCCAATTTAAAAAACGCCAACCATGGATTACCCATGGTTTAATTCGGAGCATTAAAATAAGGGATAAAATGAAAAGGAAATTGTTGTCAAATTTTAATGAAGATGATAACCAAACTTTTAAAACTTATAGAAATAGCTTAAAAAAATAATTGAAAAATGTAAATATGAATATTAAAAAAATGAAGTAGATAGAGCCGGGATTGATCTCAAAAAAGTTTATAAATTAATAACAGATGCTACAAATAATACACAAGATAAATCAAATAACACACCTCCACCTATATTGAATAGTGATTCGAGTTCATTTGCAAACTTGAAAGATTTGGCAAATTTTTGTAATAACTTTTTTATAAATGTGGGTGTAGATATGTTAAATAAAATTCCAAAGGCAAAAAAAAAAATTAAATTTCTACCAATCAATCAACTTCAATGTACTTATTTAAAACCAGTAAATAAAAATGAAATAATTGAAAAAATAAATAGCCTAAAAAATAACTGTAGTCCTGGTATTGACAAAATAAGTACAAAATTAATAAAAAATAACCACCTTTACTTTCTTGACCCCCTTGTTCATATAATTAATTTAATTTTTAAGAGTGGTACTGTTCCTGACCAATTTAAAGTGTCGGTAGTAACACCCATATATAAGTCAGACGATAAAACAAAAGTGACTAACTATCGACCTATAAATATAATAAATAACTTTGCCAAGATTTTTGAGAAATGTCTGAAAGATAGATTATTACTTTTTTTACAGTCAAACTCAATATTAGCATCGAATCAGTATAGATTTTTAAGTAAATTAGGTACTTCCAATGCACTCTACCACCTTACAAGGGAAGTAACTGACAAACTTGATATAGCAGAAATGTATAGCTGTTTTCTTAGACTTGGCAAAGGCGTTTGACACCGTACCCCATCACCTACTTCTGGAAGTTTTGGAAAAGAATGGGGTGCAGTGTTGGCAGCCTTTAAAAGTTATCTGCATGGGAGAGTGCAATATGTAAAAATTGCGGATACTATGAGCGATCCAGTACAGGTTAAAATAGGTGTACCGCAGGGTACAGTGTTGGGTCCAATCCTATTTTTGATATTTATAAATTCACTAACTAATTTAAAGCTCAGAAATGCTGCGATCGTTTCCTATGCAGATGACACTGCCGTAATTTTTTCTGCAAAATCATGGGATGAAGTAAAACTAAGTGTAATTGATGGTTTGGATGTCATTCAAAACTGGTTGAATACTTTTAAATTGACATTAAACTTAAATAAAACTACTTATATTGCTTTTTCAATTACACTTGCAAATCGCCCAACCTTTGATTCCACACAATTAAGAAATTCAAATACAAAAATTAAGGAGGTCTCCCATACTCGATATTTAGGTGTAGTTATTGACAAATGGAATCAGCATGTTCTTAAATTGACAGTAACAATTAGAAAACTATTGTATAAATTTTATATCTTAAGAAATATCTTGAACAAAAACTTGTTGATATCTGTATATAGAACCATTGTGGAATCTTTGTTGAGATATGGTATTATTGTGTGGGGTGGTATGTATAAGACAGCTTTACACCCATTAAGCATTGTACAAAATTATATATTAAAAGTTATCTATAAAAAAATAGACTTTATTCTACGAGCATGTTGTATTCTAGGGAAGTTTTTGACATAAGGTCTGTTTATGTCTTGGAAGTTAGCATTTTTGTTTACAAAAACAAAGATCTAAAAACTATTATTAATCATAACTATCCAACGAGAAGTAAATTAAATGATTGTATAAAATTACCTAAAAGTAACACCAATGCTAACTTAAGATTTTTTAATTACTTTGCTCCAAAAATTTATAACCTGATACCTTTAGAAATAAGAAATATTACCAAAATTCATATTTTTAAAAAACAGTGTAGATCTTATATTTTTGAAAAGAATAATATATTTAGGAACCTTTTCTGATTTTCAGCTTTGAATCTGCTTTGGGTGTTTTTGAATTTTAAATAGTGTAGAGCCAGGAGCTTCTTTCTTCCATTCAGGTGTATGTTTAATTTTTTTTTTTTTTTAGTCTATTGTAACTATTATTGCACATACAGATGTTTGGTCATCTAGGTGTTTGTTAGTTGCAATTTATGTGTAAATTATCTTAGTATTTGTACTAACAAAAAACTTTTTAGAGGAATATTGTATTTATTTTTTAAGAATTAATATAATTAAATTTAAATGTGACAAAAGTAAATAAAAAATGTAAGTACATCTTAAGATAATAAATGTGTACCAATTTAGTGTAAAAAGCAAGAATTTTGTGCAAAAAGGAGGAATAGTGTAAATAAGGTTAGTTTGATTTTCAACTTTGATGATGAATATCTCGAAAACGAAACGTTGCCGAAAAAAAAAATGGTAACAATTGCATATACGGTTTTCTGCTATTTTTGGATTTTATGAATTTTTTTAATAAAATTACATTTAAGTATCCTTTGGGATAGCAAATATACTACCGGAGAAGAGAAATTGTGTTTAATTTTTGTTTTTTCAACCAAATAAACTTACTGGATCTTGGAGTGAATTTGAGTGTGGCAGGTAAAAACGTATAAATTGATAATTATTTAGTTAAACATAACACACAGAAACAGAAATCTATTGACAAAATACGCAGAAAATCGGGAAAAACAACTTTTAATTTAAATTTAAAAAATATAGGTTAGAAATAAATCTAATATCTGATAAACAATTTTTCTCATTGTCAAATTCAAAATAAGTATCAACAGTGTTGCCGACTTAATAATTTTTCGGCCATCAAATTTTGATATTCTGGTTCTGTCTAAAATATAATTGGGATAAATAAAAGTTGCTTACCAAAACTAACCATGACCGACTAGGGGCTCTTAAATTTGTCTAAACAGTTGGTCATGGTTAATTTTGGTTAGTTAAAGCGGCTTTTTATTTTTCCCAATTATATTTCAGACGTGAAAATGCGGGAACGTATTCGAAAAGACCCTGATTTGGCAACACTGCACGCTGACGTTCCTTGTCATAATGGGGAGTTTTCGCATTATATGGAGAAAATCAATGGTAATTTTAAATTTTCAAATTAAAATAAAAAATATTAAAACATATAATTTCTTTTCTCCGGTAGTATATTTGCAATCCCTAAGGACACTGGAATATGACTATATAAAAATTTTATCATATAATCCAAAAATAGAAGAAAACCATATATGCAATAATTACCAAAAAAATTTGCAGATTCGTAATCAGCGCCCCAAAAAACCCCAGTATACCAAATTTGGTCAAAATCGGAGAGGAGGCAACTTTCGAGACAATTACCAATAAAATAAAAAAAATATCTACATTATTACTTACTTCATAAACTCTAAGTTTTACAACTTCATTTATGCTCATCACTTCTTGAAGTGCTATGAGAATCTCATTACTTGTTATCTTATTAATTCCAGGCACAGTTATTCCAAAGGTTGTTATAATATTAGATGCCTTGTTTGCAACACTTAGGTCACTGTCCCCAAGACAAGATATAATATTTTTTATTAGCACTGTTTTTTTGCATAGGGCATATAAAACTTCTTCATCGGAAAGTGATCGTTCAATTTCACTAAGTGCCATATGTTTAACTGCTGCATAAGGATGAATAAGAGCTCGTTCCAATGCTGTACTATAACGATTAGTGCTTTCACCCAAGCTTAAATTGCTTAGACATAAAGATAGTACCTCACAAGCTAAATCTACTTGTTCCCTAAAATGGGGATAACAAAAATAAAGAGCTGATTTAAAAATACAGTAAGCATTCAACAATCTATTATACGTTAGGAACAGAAAAATATTAATAAGGTCCCGAAATTGGAATTTTATAGCAACTATTTTCCAGGGCATAGGGTTAACTTACGAATTTGTATCGTTTAAACAATCAAAAACCAATGGCAACTGCAAAATATTAGCTATTCTTGTAGCTTCTTCATGTGGCAATGATGTAAGGTGATCCTTTAATTCATTTAAAGTTGAAATTCGAAGATCTTCGTGTAATAAGTTAGATAATTTTTCAGAATACCACTCTTCGCGAGATGCCATTTTCAAAAACTGTCTTCTCATTCCCATTGTTTACCAGTGTCACCAACTTCAACTACAATAGCCATGAAAATATTGTGCGAACAAGCGTGCAAAAGAGAAAGAAAATTCGCTGTTCTCACTCACTCCAACGTGCTGATTAGTCAATGGGGAGGGGCTGACTAATCAGCACGTGCTAGATAGAAGGGTTATACTGCAATTTTTTTTTGTTCGAGGGTACAGTCTGAAAAATTATAGCAGCGTTTTGCATTTCCTTGATATTCTTCGAGCATAACCTACTGGAAGCAGCTTTGCCACTTAGCCGAGCAAACAAGTGTGCCAGAGAGAAAGCGCCCATAAGACTTTCTTTTTCTTTCTTTCTCGCTCTGCCTGCCAATTGGTCAGCGGGGTATATACCTTTCTCAGCGAACAAATCAGCACGGCCAAACGTCAGGGCTGTTGGACATTCATTGTCTTTAAGCTGCATTTACATGAAGCCCAAGTCGAGGTGGAATTGTTTGCTTGCAGGAGGGACACGTTAGCATTTACAATGGGAAAAATTTTCCCATTGTAAATGCTAACGTGCTGCCACCATATGACAAGCAAGCCAATTCCACCTCAACTTGGAGTTCGAATTGCATTGTAAATGCAGCTTAATTGGTATATACACAACGTTTCGGTTAGAGATGTTTATATATGTTTGTAAAGTACTGGTTGTTTAGAATTATTTTGCTTCTTTAAAATTTCTTTTCTTCCTGTGGGTTTTTCTATAAATAACTTTTGCTTTAGACCATTGTATTTAGTGCTCTTTTGATCATGCATGTTCGGCATCCCCCGATCTCGACAATTCACCTCGTTCCGTATATTTTTTGTGTTCTTTAAGTCTAATTAACAGTAAATTCGGTAGATACAGTCTTTTTTTAAAATATGTTGTCCTTTTCCCCCCAAAACGTGGTGAGGGCTTGTTGCTGGTAAACGTTCTTTTTTTGCCTTGAGGTTTGTTTTTATTGTGTAGTCCGACGTAGTTTGATACGTTGTTACAGAGACTATAACTTTTGCATAGAACTGTAGGGAGTTTTCGAAGATAAATTCTTGAGAATAAGTTAATAAACGCTAAAAAAAGACGTGGGGTCTAAGGGCAGACTCTTCCACTATTCTACCGACTGCGCCAGTTAAGACAGTCAGACAGTAAACGTCAAAGGTACATTTTAAAAAGTCTTTTATTAAATCTTACATTATAATATACTTATAATAACTAGAACACAATATAAATTGAAACTGAACCTAAGACCGGCCACATACATACAACTTTTAGTCGAAAAACTGTTTAGTCGCACGTTAAAAGTATATGGAAATGTATGTAGGTGCGTGTATTACCAACCAGATCTGAAAAAGGGGATCGATGTGATTTTACGACATTTATCGAACAACTATCTACACTAAAGTGTACTGTAAATAGGGTAAAATCACATCGATCGCCTTTTGATTAATCAGTTGGCTAAGACATAAATCGATAGCGACTGAATTGATTTTTGCGCAGGGGATGCGCACCTTGGCGACTTTTTCAACAAAGATAATTCTCTGTGGCGACTGACCGAGACTTGGGAAGAAATTTAACAAAATCCCGAACAGAGATAGTGAGGAACCACAGACTGACGAACAGAAAGCGAATATATTGGCCGAACATCTCGCCAATATATGCAACACTACACAAACCCCACAGAAGAGCATCAGACAATCACAAATCTGGTAAACAAAGTTATTCACCGAAAACCCATCCTCCCACCATCCTTTCCAAAATCCTTACTAAACCCGGGGAACTTTTTAAAAAATAAAGGATCTTCCGAGTAATAAAGGCTTCCACCGGACGAAAAAAAACCAACAACATGCTTAAAAACATCCCAAAAAGCCCTTGTGGAGTACAATATATAATCAATGCAATGATGATCTTGCAACACTTCCCACAACCTTGGAAAATAGCTACAGTTATCCCTATTTTAAAACCAAGAAAAAACCCCCAAAAAACCGGTATTTTACAGACCTATTGCATTAACAAGTGGTCTTGCAAAGGGCGCCGAGAGAACCATACTGCTCAAATACCGGGGACACTTTTTTACAAGAACTATCCCAATGAGCAGTTTGGCTTTCGCCCATTCTCAGCCTGTAAAGACACTCGAGAATGTTACCATATAAATATTGTATAAAACTTATGTTTATTATTTAAATATATTGTATGTACACAGGGAAGTTTTAGGAAGTATTGTAAATATGTACGTAACTAATAAAGCTGTTTGTAAGTAAGTAAGTTCGGCGACTAAACTGTTTGGTCGTCATAAGAATCGCACAAGCACACAACTCGACTTAACAGTTGCTCAACTAAAAAGTTGTATGTATGCGACGGGCCCAAATCTATTACAAACATACTTTTTTTATAGATTAATATATGCTAACGTTGCAGTTTTAGCTGGGCCAGCGGCTACTGCAATTCTGCTGGTTGATGTGTTTAAGGAACTATAATCTGCCTTTTTTCGACAATAACTTCTTGACCCGGGTTAAATCAAGTCTTCTAGATCAAGGCGATGTAATATTTTTTGATAAAAAAAGCATCAAGGCTTTTCTTTGTAATTGCAAATTAAGAATTCCATTGAAGTACTTTTTGTAATTTTTTCCACCCAAGCCCATTATTCTTGAGTCAAGAAAGACAATTTTACAATTTCAAGCAAGCCTTTTTTTATAACAACTACTTTTTTAATATTGTGTCATTAAGACGAGACGTACTAGGTCTCGGTTGGGAGATATGGAAAAGGAATGGGGCCCAGCTTCTCCTATGCACGAAAGGGAAGATTATGGAGGCCGCCATTTTGCAGTTCAAATGTCAATCAGAGAGCGAGAAATTCAAGTAAATTAAAGTTTATAAAGTTATATTCAAGAAAACAAACACGAAATATTTCAAATAGTAAATTTTCGAACTTTTAATTAGCAGCCCTTATTATAAAATTTTTACAATTTGGAATAGGTAGTTTATAACGGTAATTTGCTGATGCTAATCAAATATACTTATGGCAAACACAAAACGTACTTCTGATATTTAAAATATAAGATGGAAAAACGCTATTATGAAAAGACTTTAATATTTTATCTCTAGTAAGATTTCCTTTGCTTTAAGAATGACAATGATGTGATTATTTTATGAGTAATATTTTAGGTGTTTTTAATCCAGATGAGTAGAGTAACTTTTTGAATCGCATTTAAAAAAAAATGATTACCAAATTTATAAAATTATATAATTAACAGTTCTTAAGCAATAAATACCACTTTGTTGTGAAATACACATTTTTGATTTACTAACCCTAGCATCCTTGAGTCTACGGTGAAAGCAATGTGAAACTACATAGGATCCACTATGTTTTCACAGGATGCGAGAGAATACTATTATATTAAAAAATCTTTGATGAAAAATGGTAGTGTACTTGAAAATTGTATGGCCTTTATTAATTTTGATGATTTTATAATACAGGGTGTTCGAAAAGGCACGTCCGATATTCAGGAGGTGATTCCTTATTAAAAGATAATATGAAAAAAGTTCCCCTAAATATGGGTCTAAAAATTAACCCTTATTAAAAACGTAAATGACAAAGTTTAACACTCTGTATTTTAGAAACTATGCATTTTTGGACCCACAGAGATATTTTTTTTAAAATATTTTTCAATGAGAAATGTAGACACAAGAAATTTAGGATAAATAAAAACTTGCCATTTATCAAAAAAATTTAAAAACTAAAAATACTTAAAAGGGAAAATTTATTAATGACAATGTTAAGAAATGTTTTAGTGGCATTTCAGTTAGTCACAAAAAATTTAAACAGTCCAAAAAACTGGATTTATATATAAATGCAATCAAAAAACTTACGTCAGCAAATATGCGCAATATTAGGTTTGTTTGTTATTCAAAAATAGTTTCATATTTTACCCTTTTTTACACACCTAGTCCTAAAATACACCCTCGATAAGACCGCTGACGTTAAAAAAGTAAAATAGTGTACATTTCTGAATGCAAACAGACCTTTCATACATTGTAATCCAGGCATGGGTTTATAGAGGAAAGGTGCCTAATATGAGACACATTTTTTTTTTATTTAAATATTAGACCGTATTTTCTTTTTATTGTAAAAGCATATTGAAATACACTCATTGGGGTGTTATAACAATTTAAAACAGCGGTAATTGAAAATATAAATTAGAATTTTAATAATCTTAAGGTGTTAAAAAAAAATTTTTTTTAATTTGATTTTGGGGCCCCCTTGGGGGCAGTGGTGGCTCTTAATATGAGAATTTTTCCGTATTAGGAACCAATTAAAAGTGTTTTTATTTAAGTATATTTTACTGAAAAAAGGTTTTTTTACAACAGCACAAAAAAAAAAGTTAAATAAAAATTATGAGAAAAAACTTTTTTCAAATAAAAGCCGTTTTTCCTTGTCTTTTCCTTCACAAAAAGGAAAATAAATGTATTGCCACTAACTTCGCCGCAATCTTCATGCGTCCAGCAAACAAAAAGGGACACTGGGCCCATTTTTCCCATGTGTATCTTCTGAATATCGTCCACGCAAAAATGACACTCCGCATCATCGTTATCTTCTTCGCTGGAATCTTTGTATTCAATTTGTTCTTCTGACTCCGACCTACTTGACACTGGTCCCTTTTTTTAGATGTTTTTTTTTTCCATTTTTTATTTTTTCTTTTTTGGGAGTAGTTGTTTTTTTTTTTTTTTTTTATATCTTGTTCTAAAGAGTTTTTTTATGGAGTCGACGTAATAAGACTTGCTGAACTCTTCCTTTTTTTCGGGAAAATTAGTAGCCCCCGGGTTTTTAAAGGTACTGGCTGAATATCTAGGGGAAACACTACCAGGGGGTTAAAATTTGGGGGGAACTGAATTAGGTGCGTCGTTTCATCATTATTTTTTTTTTTATTTTCCTCAGGTTCCATACTAGATTTACCTCTTTTTTAATTTTAAAAACCCTTTTGAAAAAAAGTTTTTTTTTTCAGGGAAACAAACCTTTTTTTTTAAATGCATTTATTGAGACATCCATGGAAGCTGTCCTGTTGTATTTTTTTTCCCAATAATGAAAAATATTACTTATTGTCACGGGGTTTTCCGGGGTTGTTTTTAAGAAAGGTTTCGTTTTCCCCCGTGATAGTACGTTTTTAAAGGTGCCATGAAGCCTAGGAAAAAGGTTGCATTTTATGAGTAGCGGGGGAGGTAAGCAGACAAGATACATAATTTTTCCTAGCTATTTCTATTATTTCAATTTTCCCTTTTGTGAGAGTAGTGGCCGTCCAGTACTAATAAAACGGGGTCATTTTTTTTTGGTTTTTGTAAAGTTGATGAAGTGCAAAAACCATTTTGAAAAAAAATGCGTCGGGGTCCCCCCAGATGGATGACAAGCCCAAATGGACCCAGGAGGTGCACCCTCCATCAAGTGTTCGGACATTTTTTTTTGCGGAAATATTTATGAGGGGGGAACATATGTTCCAGCAGCATTCATAGAGGTGACGACTGTAATTAATTTTCCTTTTCCCCTGGACGTTATTGCACAAATCTGTTTTTTCCCTTTTAACCCCACAATTTTTCTTTGTGTTGAACTACTGTTATTCCAGTTTCGTCAACATTGAATAGTCTGTGTGACGAATAATTAATTTTCTCCAGTTTTTTTTTATAAATGTTAAAAACCCTTTTTGACATTTTGCTTTAAAAACCCTTTTTCCTTGCCAGATATTGTTTTTTGGGGTAGGACCGTAATTCAGGATGTCTGGGGGAAAAACCTTTCCCTTTTTTTTTCACTAAAGGGATGTCAAAACCTTTTTTTGAATGGCTAACTGAAAAGCCATACGTTTAACATCCCGTCTTCTCAGTCCATAGAAATTTTTTTTTCCCTTTCTATGCAATTTTCCCCCCAGCTTTTTTCCATTTCACAAGTCAGAACTGGCTTTTCTGCCCAAACTCAGATTCAACTCATGCACGTTTCTTGAATCCTTCACATATCTTTTTTTAGTTCCTAAAGAACAAAACCTCAAATTACCTTGGGAGATTTAAAAAAAAATTTTTTTCCTTTTTGGGGGTTGAAATACTTGAGAGGCCTTTTTTGGGGGCCCATTTCCTTTTTTTTTAAATGCTTGAAAGCCCTAACCATGGCCCTTTTTCCCATTGTTTACGTTTTTTTCCCCCTTTTTTTTGGGGGGCTAATTAAAAAAAAACCCCCTTTAAAAGAAGCAACAGCTATTGGGGAAATTTTTTGGGTAAAAAAAAAGGGTTTGTAATATGAGATACCTCATAATTTTTTGTCTCATACTGGGAACCCAACCTTTTTTTTAAAAAAAAAAAAAAAATATTATTTATAAAAAAAAATTTTTTTAACAAAAGAAATGTAGCTTTAAAAAAAAAGCCGTACATGTGCATAGTAGACTGGGGGAAAAAAAAAAACCCTTAGTTTACCTTGTGAGTTCAGTCACAGAAACACAGAGCACTATAAAAAAATTCCTTCACTGGGGGAAAAGCACAAAACAAACTGCACGTGGTGTTGTTGGACTGCTAACATAGAAATCTGTTATATACAGTAAAGTTTGCATCCACGGTTAACTGTTACCGTGATTACCGCTAGATGGAAACCGTGTTCTTCAAGATATTCAGATATCTCAAATTAGGGGAAACCCCCCTCATATTAGGACCTTTCCTCTATACGATTTAAAAAAGCCTGCATGTCAATTTTAATGCAATAGAGTAGGGTACATATGGTATGACCCCAGATTGAAAAGAGAATGACAACAATTTTCCTTTTTTCCCCTTCCAAAACGACGGACGACGGCGATTCGTTAGCATATTGTTGGCTGAGACCTGCAGGGGGGTGCAGTACAAGCGTCCAGCTATTTTCTATATCACTTTAAAGTAATGGAAACATTGCGTTATTCTGAGTGAATAAGCCGATACTGCCGATCGTCATTCGCGGACTCACCCGAATGCCCTGGGGGCCCCCGGGGGGATTCCCCTTTTTTTTTTTCTGTCTGTCTTTATTTCGTTTGGCTTTTGCGTATTAAATTGACATCTCCTTTTATCGCACTAAAAATTTCGGCCCCAAAAAATTGCATGGTTTTTTTAGGGCCCTGTATTGTCGTTCAATGTTAACCAAAAGCAACTAGACTTATACGTCTTTGAGGGTCACTGACATTATTAGAGGTGGTGCTATTTAAACCAAAATATACTAATTGACATAGAAAATGCAACACCGAGTAGAAAAAGCCTTTAAAATTTTTAAATGTACTTTTCTAATTTTTAGGTCTACTCATAAATAAAAATTGGTTAAAATTTGAACTATAAATTTCCCCAAAAAAACAGAGATATCCCACCTTAATGTTAATAGTGTGTCAAAGCTCCTATGTTTGCTACACATTCAATTAGTCGTCGCGGCATTGATTGGATTAAGTAATTGATGTCTTTTTGGTGTATTGTATCCCAGACCATCTGAATTTGGTTTCGTAGAGCCTTCTATGTTTGTGAAGGAAGCGGTGAATTTTGTAACCTTCTTCCCGTCATATCTCATACATGTTCGATGGGGGAAAGGCCTGAAGATCGAGGAGGCCACTGAAGTAGATTTACACCGGACGCTTCTAAAAAGTCTTAACTAAAGCGTACGACATGAGGTCGTGCATTGTCCTACTAAAAAATGGATCTTGCAATGTTTTCAAAAAGAGAAGCAGATGTGGTTATAAAACTTCGTGGATATAGCGCTGAGCAGTCGTGCTACCTTAAATAAACACCAATCGTGACCTGCTGGCGAAGCAATGACACCCCATACCATTACCACGTCTCCTCCTTACTCTTGCACGTCCATTATGTAGGTCCAAATAGAATCTTGAATCATCGCTTAACACGAATAAGTTCCATGCCATATGCAATTTAAGTATTTTCCTACTCCATATCAAGCGTTGCCGGCGATGCTGTGGGGTCAGAGGTAGTAGAAGATGGGGACAGTATAAAAACACTCCAAAAGACCTTATTCGGCAATAAACTGTCCTCATTGTTATTGGCCTTCAGAAATAGGTTGTTTAAGAAAAAATGAAATTTAGCTACATTTAAATAAAACATATTATGGTATTTTAGGTGGCATACATATTTTTAACTTAAATATGCACCCTATGAGTAGCGACCTAAAGCACCGTTCTTTATAAAAGACTAAAATGTAACTACTTAAAATGTTGAGCAGTCTTCTTTTAGTTCCACCATGTGACTTCACTAAATAACAATTTTAAAAATTAAAACTGATGACGTTGCATCTTATTACGCCTAAAAAATTATGGAATATTATCTTTAGCCGTTTCAAAATGGGCAAAAACCTTCTTTACCCTTAAAAAAAACATTCCTTAGAAATAAAAATTGTACGCTAATTTCGGTACATCCTGTAGAGTACCATTTATTTAGACTTCTTTAAAAAAAAAATCATTCAAATTTTTCCTTATTTAATAGAGAAAAAAACAGCTCGCTCTTGAATTCTACACACTTTACAACACTGAATAAAAATAACTTGACCGGCTTTTTATTTATAGATTTAATCCTGGCTAGCGTTTCTATTGATTATTTTCCACATGTAATATTGTTCTGTGACAATGAAAAACAGCATAACCGATTTCCAAAAGTATTGTGAAAAAGCTATAGGAAAATTAACTCCAGAATGTATAGAATCCTTTAAAGGCACTGACAATGATATTTCTAGAATACAGTTAATGTATGATGTCGCGAAACTAATTCCCATAACGGTACCGGATAACAGTGATAAAAGTTTGAAAATTGCCGAAGATAAAAAAAATGAAGGAAATAAATATTTTGGAAAAAAGGATTATAATAACGCTATAAAGTGTTATAATGAGGGAATCATTAGGTGCCCTCAAGAGACAGGTACGTAAATAAAATTTTGGGTAATAAAAAAATCTATTTTTTTAAAATTATGTTATTCCAAAAACCTTATAGACTTTTTATCGCCGATATAGTCCAATCACTGAAGATTTTTTTTTGTAATTAATGTTTATAAATATCTGAATGCACCATGACCATGACCGGAATAACCTGTTTCTTACTAAAATAAAAAATCCAACCATTTTTTTTCAGGCAATTTTTGTAAACAATAATTATTAAAAAATGGCCTTTTATCGTTTTTTTAATATAATAAAAAGTACTGGCTATATATCACTTTACTCATAAAATACGTTTGCAGAGAATTTAAAAACCTACGAATGGTTTTTGAAAAATCCCGATCCGACATTTTTCACTGAGAAAAGCTGAAAAAAGCTTAAAACAGACCTTTTTTCAAAAATTCCGTCTTCGTTAATTTTCAATATTAAGCACTATTTTTTGGGGAAAAGATAGTCAATAACATAAACTTTGAGCTGCCGAAGGAAAATTGTCGCATTAATAGTTTTTATTCAATCCACTATAAACAATTAGGGCCTTATCTTGCAAATCCGTAAATTTTGGCAAATGTTCCAATTTAATTTTAAAACGGCTTTTAGATTAAAAGTTACAAATTGTATATCTCACATTTTCATATAAGTTTGGAGAACATTGTTAAAAATGCTTGTGAACCTAGCGCGTCGAGCGAAAATTCGCGACCGAGACGTACTGAGTCGACCGTGGAGGGGACGCCCAGCAGCGAATACGTAGCCCACTAGCCCGTCTCTCGCTTCTCCTATGCTGCTGAGAAGGTACTGAGCCGACTGTGGAGGGGGCACCCAGCAGCGAATATACGTCTCGGCCGCGAATGTTCGCTCGTCGCGCTAGGTTCACAAGCATTTTTAACAATGTTCTCCAAACTTATATAAAAATGTGAGATATACAATTTGTAGCTTTTAATCTCAACTTTAAAAATCCGTTTTAAAAATTAAAATTGGACCATTTGCCTAATATTTACGGCACTTGCAAGATAAGGGCCTAATTTGTTTATAGTGCAATTGAATAAAAACTATTAATGCGACAATTTCCATCTTTCGGCAGCTTAAATTATATAATATTAAATATTATTTTCCAAAAAATTAGCCCTTAAAAAAATTAACAGAGATACGAATTTTTAAAAAAAGGTCTGTTCTAAGCGTTTTTCCGGCTTTCCTAGGTGAAAAATGGTCGGATCGGAATTTTTCAAAAACCATTTTGTAGGTATTTGAATTCTCTACAAACGGTATTATATAAGTAAAGTGATATATTATTATAGACAGTACTTTTAGTTATATTAAAAAAAAAAACAAAAAAGGACCGTTTTTAAATAATTATTGCTTAAAAAATTACTTGAAAAAATGGTTGGATTTTTGATTTTAGTATTCTACAGGTTATTTCGGAAGTCATGGCGCATTCAGATATCTGTTAACATTAATTACAAAAATGACCTTTTTTCGTTATAATAATTGGACTACCTTTTCCAGATTAGCAGATGATTACAAATATTTCCTTGAAAGTGTGTGTTAGACAATGTTATGGTTTCAATAGCACTTAATTTTTAGACTTTCATTTTCTTTATTATTTGTTAATTGATACACAACGTTTCGGTTAGGATGGATCTCCAAGCGTTTTCAAGTAATAACTTAAAACTATTCTTAAAAGCTACGACTTATATACTATCCGTTGTTTACCGAAGCTTGACCGATCTTTTACAGTTTAGCAACGGCTGCCAGATATTCGGAATATCGATACTAGGCTTGCTAAATACATTTTGTTTATTTACAATTATTACATCTTCTTTAAATTTTCTTTTCCTCCAGTGGGTTAATAATTTTTGCTTCCGACCATTGTATGCGGTGTTGTTTTGACCAAGCGTGTTCGGCAATCTCTGATTTCGACGTTTCACCTTATTCCGTATGTCTTTTGTGTCCTTTAACTCTAATTTCGAGTGGTCTTTTCGTTTTCACGATATATACCTCACCACATTCACAGGGAATTTGGTACTTACAATCATTATTTGAAACATTGTTGTCTGGTCTTGTCTTAGTATACACGTTGTTACAGAATAAGATGCTGATCCTTAAGGATGCTAATCCTTAAGTTATTTTAAGAAGAAAAGTTTAAATAAGGCTATGTCCTAAACGCCTTAACTTTTGAGCTACAGGGTTTTAAAATCTTAAGAAAATAATCGTTTTTTCATCATAACTTTAATAAATTCCTAGATATGTATATGAAATTTAGCACACACCCCCTGAGTATCAACAGCCATACAGGATCATAGACTAAACATTTTTGAAAAATATTATGTACGCCACTACTTTTCCGTAAAATAAAAACTATTTTTATAATCCTCATTCATTTTAGGGCCAATTTGATTTCTTGACTTTTTTCGTCCGACATGCGATTTTCGCAAAAAAAAAATAAAAACATTTTTATGCATAGTCAATTTATTAGTAAAAAAAATAAAATTTATTTATTTCATAAACATATGTACTTACATTGTTTTACCATTAAATTAAAAGAACAATATAACATAAACAAAAATGAAAATGGTTTAGATTAGCTGTTGAAAGTGGCCACCACCTGCCATTATGCAGCTCTTCTCCTCATTGAGTCTCGTACCATTTGAAAAATGCCTGGAGTATTTCTGCTAGTGTTACAACAACAATTATGCGGTTTCTTAACTCCCCTTCGGTATGTACTGGAGTGCTCTAGGTGGCCACGATTGTGATCTTCTACGCCCTTTCCAACGATTATTAAAATGTTGATTTAAAAATTTCCGTACCTGCAGACTGAAGTGGGCAGGTGACCATCGTGCATAAACCACATACGATGTCGGGTGAAAATAGGAACGTCGTCTAGCAAATTTGGTAAACCCTGTTCAAGAAACGGGCGATAATTATTTCCGTTCAATCTACCTGGTAGAAAATAAGGCCCAAATAAATAATCACCAATAATTCCAGCTCCTACAATATAGAAAATTGCTTTTGGTGGTGGGATTCCGTGATGCCATGCGGCTTTTCTTCAGCCCAGAAATGGTTGTTGTGAAAATTGCTTATGGAGTTCCTGGAAAAATTAGCTTCGTCCGTGAATAAAATTTTGGCTTCAAATTGGGGATTTTCCGCAACCGTTTGAAGAAACCATTGGCAGAAATATATTCGTAATGGAAAATCCCGAGAAAGTAGGGCCTGGACTCTTTGGATATTATACGGATATAGTAAATAATCATGAAGAATTCTCCATACTAGAACATGAGTAATATTTAAAATATCCCCATTTTTTCTGGTACATATTTCAGGGTTTTCTTCAACTTAATTTAAAACAGCTTCCTCAGTTTTCGGTGTTCGTACAGTATGGTGTGCCCCTTTTAGGTAGTTTTTTGGTTCAAAAGATCCAGTTTCACATAATTTTCTGTAAGTTCCTGAAAATGTTCGGGCATCCGAAATTATTTTATTTGGAAAACGCTTTTGGTATAATCGTCTGGCTTCAAATGCATTGGCGTCAGCACGCCCGTACAAGTAATGCATATCAGCAAACTCAGCATTCGTGAAATTTACCATGATAGTTATACGTTTAAAAGGTTTTACGTTATTAAAATTTAAGTTAAGTGAACATCCGTGTACTGAAATAAATATCTGTCAAAACTGTTTGGCATCATTTATGTATTTTGTCATCGCCATGATTTCCTTAATAACATTGTTGTTTTTCCATGGCTGTCTAGATTTTTTTGTAATACTTTAGATACTCATGAAATGGGCATATTTGTCGTTTTTGGTAAATATTTTAATAACGGTCCAGAATTTTAATATACTTGTAATAATAACTTGTATTTAAATTCTGCATTAGATAGTAAGATAATATACATGGTGATTTATTTACAAATCTTAACAAAAACCGGTTTGAAAGTTGTCATCCTTAGAACCAAATTTGGAAGACCCTGTACGAAATTTAAAAAAAAAAAACTTTTTAATATTAAAGTACCGCTAGACTTCTGGAATTAGAGCTCTTATATGTAATGGTAAAATAATGTACATATGTTTATGAATAATTAAATTTATTTTTTTTTACTAATAAATTGACCATGCATAAAATGTTTTTATTTCGGACAAAAGTCAAGAAATCAAATTTGCCCTAAAATGAATAGGGATTATAAAAAAAGTTTATATTTTACGGAAAAGCAGTGGCGTACATAATATTTTTAAAAAATATTTAGTCTACGTTCCTGTATGGACAACACTGGTTAAACTTTAAAAAAATCTCCTACACCAAAAAATGGGTGTTGAGACTCAGAGAGTATGTGCTAAATTTCATATTCTGTAACACCCTGTATAAGAGTAAAAGAAGTATTCTTACTAAATAATAATGACTGTATCTACCAAACTCCCAGTAACAACAATACAATAAAAATATATTATTGTAAATTGGATATTTTTAATTTTTAGTTAAACACCGGGAATTACTTACAATTCTAGTATCGAATCGAAGTGCAACTAACTTTGAATTACAAAAATATAGAAGGGTTTTGGATGACATCGACTACATAATTGAAATAGGAGGTTACCCAGCTCATCTTCAATACAAAATCTGGTTAAGAAAAGCAAAATGCTATGACGAGTTACAAAATAAAAAGTTAGCTAGTGAAGCCTATGACGAAACACTTAAATGTCTTAAGCAAAGTAATTTTGACAATGATACATTGCAAACTAAAATTAAAGAAATCGAAAAATTAAAAAATATAGGTAGTACTGGGAAGAAACAAAAACAAAATCTAGATTTAATTCCAGCATTTTTTGAGGAAAGATTTGTTGGTGGTACTGAGTTTATTGCTGCAAACCCTAAAGTTACCGTTTGTCAAGATAATTATCAAGGTCGTTATGCTAAAGCTACAGAAGATATAGAAGCAGGTAAGAGAACCTTAAAAAGTAAAATGTTGGTTATACTAACAATTATTAAAAAAACTTATCTGTAAGACAATTTATTCGCTTTTTGTGATTTTTCAGTTTTTTATAAAAAATATTATTGCATTTTAAATGAAACGGTAATTGTCTCGAAAGTTGCCTTCTTTCCGATTTTGATCCAATTTGGTATACGGAGGTCTTTTGGGGCACTAATTACGAATCTGAAAAAATATTTTTTGGCAACGTTTCGTTTTCGAAATATTCATCATTAAACTTGACAATCAAACTAACCTTACTACCTATTCTCCTTCTTTTTGCACAGAATTCTTGATTTTTACACTAAATTGGCACACAATATTTTACAAACACCTTTTAAAAACATGTTTTTATATTTATTTTACATCTTTTTTTCCATTTAACTGCATTTCTCCACTTTCATACGCCGCAACGTGGCCGCAACCATGTATACACTGGTGATTTTATAAGCAAATAAATTATGGCCACTGCCTTTGAACTTGAAAGTTCGCAATTTAACGGAAAAAAGGTGTAAAATAAATAAAAACACAAGGTTTTAAAAGGTGTTTATAAAATATTGTGGGCCACTTTATTGTAAAAATCGAGAATTCTCTACAAAAAGAAGGGAAAATATAGTGAAATTGAGGTTAGTTTGATTTTCAAGTTTGATGATGAATATCTCGAAAACGAAACGTTGCCGAAAAAATATTTTTTCAGATTCGTAATCAGCGTCCCAAAAAACCCCCGTATACCAAATTTGGTCAAAATCGGAGAGGAGGCAACTTTTGAAACAATTACCAATGAAACCAATAAGGTTTGGAGAATAACAAAGCAGGTAGTTGTTTTTCCAAATATTGTTACTATGTCTTTTTTTATAAAAACCTAAAATATATAAATCTACATAAAAGAGGTACTGTATCATAAATGAGTTTATAAGAATAACTATCTTCGTATATCTGAAGGAATAGTGCTGCAAAAACGTTTTTGTTAAATGTAATATGGCTCGTTTTAATAAAAAAAACTTTAAAAACCGCTAAAAATAAGTACTAAAAAAACACTTTAAAAACAGACTTCATGTGAAAATTAAGGTTGATATTTGACAATACTTAGGCCTGGTACTTTCATTAACGGATAACTTTATTGTCCGAATAATTTCCATGGTTACAATTGTCACAACAATTGTTATTATGGAAATTATCCGGAAAATAATTTTATTCGTTAATGAAAGTACCCGGCCTTAGAAAACACTTGTCATCCGAGTAACAATCCATAGTATATGTAAGATCAATTCAAAGATGCAAATTTGGTTTCCCTTAAAAAAGGAGTTAATAAAATAAGTAACAGCATCTTTTAAATAATTCGATAGGAGAAAGCGGTCATTGAATTTAGGTCAACTATCGACTACGGTGAACGATACAAAGCCGTTCATGAATTTAAAAGATGATTAATTGAGATGGAAACGTAGAAAAACACTTTTATGTTATATTTACAAACGTATATTTACAAATTTTGTCTCTACGAACTTAACACATTATTATATTACCGAATCACTACGGTTTAGGTACAAAACCACTTATAAATACTTATAAATTTGTATAAAACAAGGAGAACGAGCGTTCTTTGACGCCATTATATTTTTAACTACTACCTACAGAGTTGCCACTTCTATCAGCTTTTTGTTCGCTGTTGCCAAGGTGTTGGATTTGTATCCAACATACGGTAAAAAACGCAATAATGGGTTTTTAAATGACAGGACTAGGTAATAACGTTGACATAAACTTTATGGATAATCGACGTCAACCATACCCAGTGGCGTATACAGGCTGATCTCTAAATAAATGTCAATATTTAAGGGGGCAATTTTTGGGTCCATTTTAAGACGAAAACTTCATATGAAGGTATGTCCTAAACCTCTTAACTTTTGGGATGCAGGGTGGTAAAATTTTCAATAATAAATAATTTATTATTAATATCTTTAATGCCACTTTAGATATTGTCATTGTCAGTGTTATTCAATGATTTTAGTAGTCAACCTGTCAAAATCTGACATTTTGTCAAACATTCTAAACCGTTGTTAACTTTTAACAATTGCTAAATCCATTGCTAAATTTAACAACGCGATCATCACTCGGCCGTTACTGTATCATTATTTTTTTCATAAAAAAGTGCACGTTCAAAAATACTAATCGACGGGACAAGTCATCATCCTCATCATTCGCAGCTTTATTCAACTATTTCCAATTATGGTGTAGCCTTCCTTACATATCCATATACCTGGCTCTCAGCTAGGCCCATTGTTCTCTATTATTAGCTATACGGGCCCAATTTGTTCCTGCCAGTTTTCTAATGCCATGGTCCAATCTCAGGTGTGGTCTTCTTTTAGTTCTCTTAACGCCCCGTGGGTACCATGTTGTAATTTTGGTGGCCCATCTATTATTTGTTCTTTTCGCCAGGTGTCCTGCCCACTGCCTTTTAAGAGATTTGATTCTGTGGATCACATCTATCACCTCGGTTCTTTGTCGTATCCACCCTATTCTTTTGCCGTCTCTCTTCGTTATTCTCAGCATGTGGCGTTCCATTGATCGTTGTGCTACTTGGCAATTTCTTGTAATATCTGTTTTAAGTGTCAGGTCTCACATGCATAGCTCATAACTGGTAGTATACACTGGTCAAATGCTTTCTTTTTTGGTAGGAGTGGCATTCTGGATTTGAATATATAACTGAATTTCTTCCGTATGCACTCCAAGCTAACTTGATTCGTCGGTTAATTTCAGGTAGGAGGGATCCTGATTTATTTATTAGGTATATGTATTCTTCTACTATTTCCAGATTTGTGTCATTTATTAGAATATCTTGCTCGTCTGCCAGTTCGTTGTACATTATTTTAGTTTTTGCTAGATTAATTTTGAGACCTATTTCGTTACGGGACAAATATATTTCCAATATTAGCTATATTTTTAATTCATTGAATTTATTTTAAGTTAGAGATTCGCACTCTATATTGTAAACTAAGAATTAAGTATATTCTTTAATTTTAATTTATTAAATTTATTTTTAGTTGGAGACTTGCACTTTATGTCATAAATGTCATGTCATAAAACATAATGTTTTTTATTTATAGGCAGCATCATTGTTGAGGAAAATGCTTTCTGTTCCGTAGTAGATAAGGAACACGCTTTAACCAATTGCCAAAACTGTTTATCCTCTGTTGAGTTACCAATAGCATGCCCGGGATGTATAGATGTAGTATTTTGTAGTACGCACTGCAGTAGGTTGGCAACAAAATCATTTCATAATATAGAATGCGGCTTGCAAAAGACATTATTTAAATCTGGTGCATCCGTCAATTGTCTCTTGGCATTAAGGATTATTAATCAAAAACCGCTTAATTTTTTCCTTGATAAAAGAAATAAGTTGAAGGATTATATGAAAGATTCTTGCAAGAAAAATGTTGTTAGGAAGAAGGTTTACAGGTGAGAATTAAACTAAGTTAGATCATGTAACCATCTACTTATGATGGACATCTGCTTAACTAACTTTTACTTTGGTATAAATTACTCGTTATTTCATAAAATTAATTTAAATTACAGATTTCGTAAAGGAATTGATGAAATCCTAGGTAACTCTTGTCAAAATTAATAATTATTTTAGGTGTATGTTGGCTTGTAACCGATTCAGTTGGGTAGAAAGAGTTTATTCTTAAAATCCCAGCAGAGTGCTTTCGGTATTCCAACAATCATCGGTGCTATTCGTCAGAACAGAAAATTCAGCGGAGCATACATAAGCTAAAATCAAATATTACTAAAAATATCACACAATACACATTAAAGACTTAGGAAAAGTTCATCATTTAAGTTTATAGTCCGGTCAAATTAGACTAAAAAATAAGAGTGAAGGTACATAAATTTACATCAAGCTGAAAGTAAGTAAAATTGTTTAAAACATAATTAAAAATAACATTTCAAAATTTTCAATCGTTACGGTACGTGGAAAAAAATTGACTCGAGGTCAAAGGTAAAAAAATGGGTTTTTCAAGATTTTCTTCAAAACGGTAAGTTTTATCGTAAAATTACCCTTAATAAAAATTGTAGACCATAAAATTATCTATAAAAAATATATTAATAGTTTTTTTTTCTAAAAGCCACCGTTCCTGAGATATAACGATTCAAAAAGTTGTAAGCGTCATTGTATGCACACGTTTCCACGCTACTTCTGAGGTGGTGTCCTTGGCGCGTTTTTTTTAACGTAGTTTTTCCAGTAGGCCCATTTCACAGGTTTGTTGTGATTCTCTTTAATTGGAAACTATTGCATAATAACAGATATTCGCAAAGGTTGGAATTGATAAAAGCGATGGAAATTAAAAAACAGTAGAAAAATTTATTCGTCCGAAATATAATCTTCAATTACTTCTTTTTGTTGTTCTTCTTCTTGATCTCCTTTTTCTTCTTCCTCTTCTTCTTCTTCTTGATCTTTTTCTTCTTCATCCTGGGTGTAAGTGAATTGCGTCAATAGCGATGTATCGCATGTCTGTTCGTCAGTATCAAACGAATCCTCTGCTGTTGGTGATTCAACATTAGAACACGACCTGCCTTAATAATTCGTGCATGCCAGAGAACAAAACAGACAACTTTTTTGCAATCACTCTTGGCACTGCATCCCTTTTTACAGTTGCAAAAAATTGTGTTTAGCAGTTTTTCCGGCGCAGGTGGGAGTAAAGTCTGAATTGGTTCTAATGTATTATCGACCAACTTCCAACCCCAATCTTTTGGGTCTAGCTGATAACCAAGCCACACTTGAACTTGGTAACATACCCGAAAAAGATGTTGATGACAGCAACTGGGGTTGGAGAAATACAAGCTAATTTGCACTAGTTTTTTATTTCGAGTGTTTTTAACAAAACATGCATATCGATACTACATCTTCACCAACAATAATGTGTTTGTCAAATTAAATTGCTCTATTGCTGTTTCAATAATCAGTACATCGGCCTCGTTATTAGCCTGTTTAACCAATGTATTTTCAGCAGTAAACTTTTCTTTTAGCATTGAAGTGAACCGAGAATTGAAGACAATTCTGTTGACTGGTAGGAACTGTCATAGGTTCATCAAATAAAATATCGGAAGATGAAAATGTTGCTAAAGTTCGACGACGTTGTTCTGCTGCTTTAATATTTGTCGTGCAATCATTATAGCCATCAAATACGACAGTAACTCTGGGACCCAAATGTCGACGTACATACTGAAAGTATTTATCAAAAATAACGTTGTATGTTTTCTCGCTATCCCACACAACACGGTGTAGCAAGTATCCTCCGTCAATGATGTATGCCGCATTAGTGTTGTTATCAATATTTATATTTTATATTTTAAATGTAAATAACAATCACCGATAGGAAAATATTTTTACTTATATTACAGCTACAGAGATATATACGTGACGAACTTAATCATACAATGACGCTTACGACTTTTTGAATCGTTTTATCTCAGGAACGGTGACTTTTAGGAAAAAATATTAATATATTTTCTATAGATAATTTTATGATCTACAATTTTTGTTAAAAGTAATTTTACGATAAAACTTAACGTTTTAAAAAACCTCGAGTCAATTTTTTTCCACGTACCGGAATGATGGAAAATTTTGAAATGTTATTTTTAATTATGTTTTAAACAATTTTACTCACTTTCAGCTTGGTATAAATTTATGTATCTTTAAATGTCTAGATTAACCGGAGTATTTAAAACGTATCACATTTGTAATGTAAAAAGGGTAAAGTTTTGAAAATCACAAATCTTCTACGGCATCATTTAAGAAAATGGTGCCGTAGAGGGTGTGGTTTTTTGAAAACTATAAATTGCACCCTCTTTTATTTAAAAATTTAATAGGTTATTTAACTTTTTTACCTTTTTTAATGGTTTAAAATGTGTTATGTAATATTTTTAATAATATTTGATTTTAACTTTTGTATGCTTCTTCGTTAGATTTTCTGCTCTGACGAGTAGAAACGATAATTGTTGGAATACCTGAAACGCTCTGCTAGGATTTTACAAATAAAAATTTTGGACAAATTATAAAGCTTTCTATTTAATAAAATTACTATTGTATTTTGAAAATGGGCGTAAGCTAATGCCGCTATTAGTATATCCTTGCCTTATACAGGGTGTCCAAGAAGTAATGGGACACAGAGCAAGAAAGATTCCTTAGGTCGAAATAATGCAATTAACGTAAACTTGCCTTATCCTACAGTTGATAATAACTAAGATACAGGGTGTTAAACTTTTAATTTTGTTTTTGTTTTTTTGTTATAATTTCTTAACTGAATAACATGGCGGTGCAAAATTGGGGATTTGGGAGTTCTTTAAGGCGAGAAATTTAAATTCGTCCATGCTTTTGATGTTGCTAGTAAAGGGCGCTAGCTACGGCCTACCCCACTTGTTTTAGATAGCATAACCATTTTCAGGCTTAGTATTTTGATCCGTTTATTAAAAAAAAGTTACTATACTTCCCTCTACGTAAAAAATGTAAACCCCATTTAGGTCTCTAGGAGCAACTGTTTTCGAGATTCCCCGACTTTAAAGGACCCCGCTATTTTCCTCTGGAAAATGAGTTTCGGCCAGTTGTTTTCAAACTTTGAAAAGTAATAGTTTTCAACACGCTGATCAAAAGTCTCTTCAGGCACAAAACCAAAAACCACTCTATCCCCCCAAAATCAGCCCCAAAGGTCACTGGGGATTGGAGACCTTTGAGGGTTTTGTGCCCGTGGAGACTTTTGATCAGCGTGTTAAAAACTATAACTTTGCAAAATTTAAACACAATTTGTCCTAAATCAATTTCCCATAGAAAAATTGCGGGGTCCTTTAAAAGGCGTTTATCTCGAAAACAGTTGCTTCTAGAGACCTAAATCAGGTATACATTTTTGACGTAGAGGAAAGTATGGTAACTTCTTTTTAGTAGCATTAAAAGCATGGACGAATTTGAATTTCTTTCTTCAAAGAACCCCCAAATCCTTAATTTTGTACTGCTATGTCTTTTAGTGAAGAAATTATTACGAAAAAACAAAAACGAAATTAAAAGTTTGACACCCTGTATCTTAGTTATTATCAACTTTGTGATAAGGCAAGTTTACGTAAATTGCATTATTTGGGCCTAAGGAATCTGCTGTTGCTCTGTGTCCCATTACTTTTGGGGCACCCTGCATAATTAGGAGGGTGTGTTGGGCTAAGGCACGCCATTTAAATAAATTTTTATTTATTTTTAGATCAGATGACTACGATAATGTATTTTTTCTATGTCGCAATGAAAGTTTAAGAAAAAAGGAAGAACTTGTACATTACGCTTGCATGTCTATTTATCTGTTGAGAATCCTAAAATTTGGTTATTATTTCGGAGAGTTCAAAGACGACGTACTGACTGAAGATGAATTATTTATAGGAGCTTTGATTCTCAGACATCTTCAGATTTTGCAATTTAACGCTCACGAAATATCGGAGTTACAAAATTGCAGTCATTTGCCTAAAATTACCAGTATTCTGCGAACAAATTACGAAAATGTTACGATCGGTGCAGCATTGTATCCGACTCTTGCAATGTTTAACCATTCCTGTGATCCCAGCATTGTGAGGTAATAAGCTAGTATATCATTTATTTAGCATGTTCTAAAAAATTCGTAAATACGGTATATTTTTTAGGTTATAATTTTTTTCTTAAATTTTATAAGCCGTATTTGTTTTACTAAAATTTAATTTTGTCATTTAAAAAGGATGCCATTTAAAACGTAGAAAATTTTAAGAATATTTTTTTAAGTGGACTCTTTTGAAATAAATTAGTAAACAACAGTTTTTTAGATGTCGTAGAGGTACTAAACTAAAAATATTTTTATCATTTGTAAACTCTATTGGGGTCTCAAATCAGACGATCGGCTCGAAGAAATATTGTTCCCATGTCTGCAAAATGCCGTCTTCCTCGACGCTAAGCATTCTTGATTTTATTTAGGGAAAATTCTTTTGGCATAATGATGATCCCACTCTTACAGGCAAGCTTCCCTTTTCTACCGACAAGCTGCACGGGTTCTGTCGGTTGCTGCTCCGAGTTATTAGCCAGTATATAATATTCCTTCTCTAACAGCTCCTAATAGACATAATCATCAAATTTTGGCGACATACCGCGTTGAAAATTGTTAGGACAGTTAACATACCAGTTTATTTTGGTGAAAAGCGGTAACGTAGGAAAGGTGTTATGACGTCAGTATCTACGTCATTACATTGTACCCAGTATCTACTGCTATCGCCACTAGTCAGGAGGAGCGTTAATAATGGTTATGTCAAGTGTCAAAATAATGGAGGGTTCGCGGCTTTTCTATTGGTTCTTGTGATGTTTTTTTTTGCTATGGTTTAACAACTATTGGGATTGCAGATTTTTCGATTTATTAGTTAATTCCCAAATGGGTGAATTGGTGCAATTATATTTTAATCATAAAGGAAAAGATTTACTTGTTATAGTTGACTTGGAAACAGCTAATATCTTATTGAATGGAAAATTTGATTTGTCTTATCTTTTCGACTTATTTCTTAACTTTCCAAAGACATTACATTTGGATTTAAACTTAAAAGTGTATTAAACGATTAGTGTGTTAGTTGACAGACGCGTGACATACGTAAACCGTTTCGTTTTTGCAAGGATAGGCGGGTTAAACACGGTTAGAATGGTGGGGGAAAGAACTGCTATCAACCAGTAGTTAAAAACGGTAAGTCGCGAAAAAATTCTTATAGTGTCCGGGGTGAATTCGGACAATTTTTGAGGTTTTTTTTAATACTGTTAGCAATTTTATCTTAAAATTTATGAAAAAAATCAAGTAGATTCTGATAACCTTTGAACATGGTTGAGCCAAATAAAAACATTTATTTTCTAATTTTTTCAAAAATATTTTTTTATCTAAATATTGTTCGAATTCGCCCCTATGTGTGTGGTGAATTCGGACCTGCCCGATTTTTAAAGAGAAATTAAATTAGAGCGTATATATGGGTCAATTCGGACAGTAAAATATTAAAAAATATAATTTTAAACCCACAGGACTACTTTTTGCGTAGGTAAAAAATAATAGAAGTTTGTTATATTTAAATCCTTTATTATAAAACTAAGCTTTTTTGTGAGCTAAAGCCATTGTCATGTGTAATATTAAATATATAGTGAGAATTAACAGTTTAGTTTTTTTTAATAGTTTAGAATATTGATTGTCACCAAGTACAGATCGAGTTAATATTACTTTAAAAATAAACGTATTTACATATATTTTTTTAATTGCATCATTTTGAATGTAATTTGCAAAAAAAATCGTTCCTTTCTGTAGCGACGACACCTATTGGCACTTTATTACATATAATATTATCTTATTAAACTGACAAAAAAATGGGACATAAATTGCAAAAATCAATAAAATCCAAGCTTTATAAAATTTATAATTAAAAAATGATCAAATATTTTTATAATTTTCGGAATATTTTACGGTTTAATTTAGGGTCTTTTAAATTTTAGGTACAATATTAAAAATAAAATGATAGTAAGAGCTATTAAACCTATTAAAGCTGATGACATAATTTACGAAAATTACGGTCCATTATACATGTCCGACCCATTAGAAAAAAGGCAGCAAGAATTAAAGAATAATTATTGGTATGTATAGTAACCCTAAAATCTAAAAGAGAAGTACCCAGAATATAAATTGTATGTTTTATTTTTCACAACCTAATAAGTATTCTAGTATAATTATACAGGGTGTCTGGAAATGACAATGAAAAATTTTGAGATACGATTCTACATAAGATATGAAACAAAGTTCATATTAACATATGTCCGGAAATGCTTCCAGAGGGAGCTACAGGCCCTTGAAGATGGTGTTATAAAAGTGGTTTTTATTTAATTTATTAAGATCTACTTACAATACAGGAATTAACTTCTATGTATAAGTTAGAGTGATTGGAGGTCACTTTTTGAAAGTATCAGGTGACCCATATTGCAACCAGTGGCATGGGAACAAAGGAGTGGTTAGATATTTAGGGTCATATTTTTTTTCGCCCAGTGTATATTTGCTATCTTTCAAATAAATTATGTTTCTTTGAATATTTTTACGTAAAAAGGTTTTCTTGGTATAAAGTCGTATAGTCGACGGTTTTCGAGATAAACGGACTCAAAAGGACGACTACAGTGCATCTGAGCATTAAAGTCCATTTATCTCGAAAACCGTCGACTATACGACTTTATACCAAGAGAACCTATTTACGTAAAAATGTTTAAAGAAACATAATTCATTTTAAAGATAGTGAAAATACACTCGCCGAAAAAAAATATGACTCTAAATAACTAATCACCCCTTTGTTCCCACGCCACTGGTAGCAATATGGGTCACCTGAGTGACCTCCAATCACTCTAACCTATACGTAGAAGTTAATTCCTGTATTGTAAGTAGATTTTAATAAATTAAATAAAAACCACTTTTATGACACCATCTTCAAAGGCCTGTAGCTCCCTCTGGCCCAACTAGCAAATGTATTTTATAATTTTAATTTTCTACAACTTTTTGTTTTATTAATCCTTTCAAGATGTTAATTAATTTTATTACAGTTGTGGATAACACTATATGGTTGTCTGCAACTAAAATGTTTTATTATTTTACCATTAAAACGTTTCTACTACAATATTAAAAAATATCTAATAAATATACTTTCATGACTAAGCTATAAAACAACTAAGTTTACAAAACTAAATTGTTTTATAACGCCTTTGTAAGAGTTTTTTGCAGCATATTAATACCGTTATAAAAACTTATAAAACTTATTTTATTGTATTAGTTGGCTATCTTATAAAATACTTTTTCTTAAGTAGTATTTAGGACTATTTCGTTTTTTGGAGTAAATTGTTGCTCCAGAGCTTGCTATATAATTATTTCATAAAGATGCAGTCTGCTGTAGATTGGAAACGGGAACAAAATGATAACATAATTAAATTGTTTTCCTTTAAATATAATTATTTTGGCTACCTACGCAATAAAACACATTTGCTATAATATATTTCTTGCATTAAATGTGTGGTTATGTTTTCTTATATTTATACCTGGGCTTTGTTTTTTATAAAAATATTTATAGCGATTGATAGTGCAAAATCAGAAATTTAAAATGTCAGATATAGGACAATGAAAAAAAAAATAAAAGAGTGATGGTTCTCGTTACAGATTGAAAATTTGTTGTAAAAATATTATAAATAGTAACTAATAGTAACAGTGGTATAAGCACTAAAACACAGCAGGCAAGGAAAAATCAGAACAGAACAAAAACAATAAATTTTTAAAAAATCTTAGACTATAGGCACTTTTTTTTAATTTTCACATTCAGCACTAAGAGCTCTATTTCGGAATGTAAACAAAAGGATCCCTAACATAATTCCGCAAAATCCTAGTATCGTTTTTAAATAATCAGATGACCGTCATGACAAAAGTTGGAGATCAAAAATAATAAGGTACATTTGCTTTAAGAATGCCTGTGCCACAACAAAATTTTGTCTAAGCACTGATCTGCCCAAAACTGTTAACTCAAAGAATCTCATTGTTTTAAATTTTATAAAAGAAGCTTACTAGTAATTATCGTAAAATGCTTGCTACTAACACAAAAGTATTTTATAGAAGGCAGCCATTTTGAATGTCCATACACTAGTTCGTAACTCTAATACAGACATGTAAAGTTACAACAATTATCATATTTTGTTGTTAATGACAGTTAAAAACGTGCTAACTTAAAAATTTATCATAATTAAAATAATCTGACATAATTATGTTTGCAAAATGACTTCAATTCAAAAAGTGGATTTAATAACAAAAAATTTTTTTAGAAATCATTGGTAAACAGAAAGGGCGCTTAAAATTTGTTGAAAACATGATATATAACTATCAGTAAAATTTCCTTCGCACTAAAAATTTTAGTCCCCACGGGAGATGTGTGTAAACGAAGATCCATATTACTTACTATTTAATCCAATAAGTATGGCCTCCTCTGTGTATTTTTGCAGATGTTTTTCCTTGTCATTTCATCTTGATTTAAAGATATTTGTGGCGACTTAAAAATATATTTAAAAAACCCATTTATTTTATTACTGTGTTACCGTTCAGCATGTTTTTCTTAAAAAGTCTGTCATAAAAATTCTTAGAAAATAGTTATTTAGTGCTATTAAAAGAAGCTTTAATAAAACAGTTCTATAATGCCGTTTTTGAATATTCTTAGGGATAACCGAAATGTTTATATAATTATTTTTTAATTATTTCAATAACCATTACCGAATATTTATGGTGACTGAAGTATTTTATAAAATGGTGCCAATTTTACATTTATAAGTGCTACAAAAACATTATAAAAATGTTTCCGAGAGAAATAATGTTTTATAAAATTCTAGGACCTTTATAAAATACTAAATTGCTAGTTGGGGGAAGCATTTCCGGACCTATGTTA
Source organism: Listronotus oregonensis (assembly GCA_019359885.1). Classification (NCBI taxonomy): domain Eukaryota; kingdom Metazoa; phylum Arthropoda; class Insecta; order Coleoptera; family Curculionidae; genus Listronotus; species Listronotus oregonensis. The sequence goes on from JAHBCN010001400.1 coordinate 58,689, forward strand.
ATATGAACTTTTTTTCATATCTTTTTATGTAGAATTATACCTTAAAATTTTTCATCGTCATTTCCGGACACCCTGTATTTATATTATTATCTGTTGGCTTCTATTAATTGCTTTTAATAATAATCAAGCCATAATTTCGTCAGAAACGATATTTGGAAATAATATCTACATGTTAATAAATTTTAGGTTTGAATGTCTATGCCAACCATGTACTGAAATGTGGCCAATGTTTCATGAGATGAAAGAAAATGAACTAAAAATTCCTTGCAAAACGGACAGATGTCCGTATACATTTACTGTTCACGATCAGGATGATCCCTTTTTAACTTGTCCTTATTGTCATAACACTACTGGCTTGATTCCATACCTTAGAGGACTTATGGTAAGACACGACGATATGGAACCACAGCTTAATTACATAAAAAAATAATTGTTTTGATTCGGCTCTGAGTTTTCTTCGCTCTGCGACAGAGAGAGCAACGCTTCTGTCTCGTTTGCTCGTAGACTGCGAGATAAGAAGCAGTTAACTTTAAAAGATTTCTTTTAAAATATTTTAAAAGTCTTGTAAACGAAGAAACAAGCTTTGCTATAAAATTATTTCTCATCTTAATAGGTGTTACTTAAGATTTTAAAAAAATATTATATTTTCCGTTTTCGTTTAAAGAAAATAAGTTTAGTTCTTATTCCATCAATGCTGTTTTTTCTGCCATCACCTTTCACAGAGTTATTAGTTTTAGGTAAAACTCTTGGTCAATACTCTTTTAATATTTCTTTATTTTAGAAATTGGAAGAAATTTTACCAGAAGCCGAAAACCATTTGAGCAACGGTCAATTTGAAAACGCATTAAAGAAGTTTATCCAAGCAATAGAAATTTTGTTTAAATTTTCAAGACCACCCCATCCGGAAATTATAAAGGTTCAGCAACGAATAAGAATATGTATGCTTCACTTCGGTAACAAAGCCTTTGACTATAAACAACATTTTTAGACACAGATCTGTTATGTATTTTTTATGGGAAAGTTTAATAAATTTTTGCAAACCATATATTTATTTGTTTTATTAATGACTTTTTGGTTATATGGGTTTTTAGGAAAAGCATAAAATATAAGAATTAGTTATTTTAGCTGGGAACAAGGTTGCAAACTAGAGACCCTTTATGTTATTTTTTGATTTTTTTTTATTGTTTAAAATAAATAACGCTTGGTGATAAAAAAGTAGCATACACAATATTAAATTTGCTCGTAACACTGAAGTTTAGTGAAAATCATCAAAAATCCAAGAGCTATAAAAATGTGTTTGAAGGTTTGTAAAAATTTCGTGCCGATATCGATTTTTGCGCAGTGTGTAAGAAGGAGACGGAGTAGAGCGAGAACAAATTTCGCTCCACCCTGGGCGGTTATCGTGTCGTCGTTGCGCTTATCAGTCCGGTCAAAGTTCGGTTGCCGATCATGTTTACAATTTATTTCCACCTTTGGGAAGACGGATACAGTAATAAAATAAAAATGGTCTTCACTGTTGAACAAAAGATTAATATCATTAAATGGTATTGTTTTTTTGACTTGCGATTATGGGCACGTTAAAAAACAACATACCTTTTTATCTATCGTGAGCGCGTAAAATTCCAATACTTGATTCGAGGCTGACCTATGGCTCCAAGCGCTTGCTAAACATCACTGCCAGCCACAGAATCTGCCAGCTGCCAGCAGTGCAAGCGGTACGGGGAATCGGCGTCGCTATCGGTGGGAGGTTACCGATGCACTCGTTCTCTGTCTACTCTCTATCTATTAGTGTCTAATACATTAAAATTCAATCCGTAAGATTCAACTCGCCAAACGTGTATATAACTTACCTGAAAACAACATCTTCAGAAAATAGGAAAGAAAGCGGAGATGACTCTTATGTTAATCAGACGCGCTCATGGGAAAACATGGGGCCTTAAACCAAACATGGTTTATGGTTATACACCATGGTGGTAAGGCCTATGATAACATACGCATTACTGGTATGGTGGACAAAAATGCGACAATGAACTGTTGTTTTAGAACTGGCCAAGGTACAAAGACTTGCTTGCTTAGCTATGACATGAGCAATTAAAACAACCCCAATAGCAGCCGTGAAGTGTCTCTTAGACCTTTTACCACATAACCTCATAGTGATGGGAGAGGCAAGAATGAGCTACTTCCGAGTGCCATAGAAACCAACTGGTGTCTACGCTAGTTTGGGACATAACAACATAAAAAGTCAGGTTATCGGCAACATCCTGAACGATTGCAAAAACTTTGAGATAAAAATTCCAGATCGAAGTGAGGGGCAGCAACCCGATCTTCCCGGCACGGTTGCAGACATTATCTGGTATACGGATGGTTTCACTAGGAACACACAGTTCTGTATTTCAAACGGAAATATATGCTTTACTCTACTGTGCAAAAGAAGATAAAAGGAGGGCTAATAAAAACAAGCGGATCTGCATAATAACAGACAGCCAAGCGTCACTGGGGGCACCAGTAAACCTCAAGGTAACGTCGAAGCTGACATGGGAATGCCAAAAAGAACTGGAAGTCCTGGGAGAACGCAACAAAGTAACTCTCTTGTGGGTATTAGGAGATTCGGAAATAGGAGCAGCTTGCGAGACAGATCATCCACACCATACTCTGGACTAGAACCTGCCCTTGAAGTGACCAAAACCACAGCACGAGGGCAAACCAGGGAATGGATCCGAAACAAACAAGAGGAATACTGGGGAAACCTCAGTAGAATTGGACATAGAAAAAGCTTCATAAGGGGCCCATCCAAAAGAACGAAGGATGAACTACTCAGACAAAGTAGAAAAAGACGTTTTCGCATAACAGTAGGGTTACTAACAGGGCACGATAACCTAAGGGGACACTTACACAAGATAGGCTCATACAATGGGGACCCAAGTTGCAGAATATGCGACGAGGGAAAAGAAACAGTCTACCATATCTTGTGCGAATGTGAAGCATTGAATCACAAAAGACAGGCATTATTTGGGCAACCGAAAATGAGCCCACAGGAATATATCAACCAACCAATCTCGGGGTTATACAGACTTGTAGAAGGAACAAGACTAATGGGAGGATTGGTATAAAAGACAATGGGAGATTAGGCACAAAAAGCCAAAGAGGTTGCGCTGCCTCCGGTAGTGAATCAAGACGGCTCCCAGAAAAAAGAAGAAATAGGTTTAAGAAAATATAAAAATCTATAAATTTCCTCTTGAAATTGATTAATAAAATCCATTTTTCCAAAACTAAACACATTATACATTTTGTATTGGGTTAATATAAAGAAAACATGATTTTTTTGCCCTACATAATTATACTAATAAAACTTAACTGACTAATTTCTATAGGTGTCAGTTTAAACCACTAAAAAGTCTTGAAAAAATACCATCTATGGCTGTTTTTATGTGTAAACAGATAAGGCGCTACTCTGCTTATAGATTTATTTTACAATAAAATAAATTATTTAAAATTTTATTTGCAATTCATTATCGTTCCAACTAATTAAGTCTAGACTTTCACTTTTTTCGCTATCAACATCAGTTTCAAACTGTGTATTAAGAGTAGCATGTGTGGTGTATTTTTTTAACTCCAACGTGCCCTCTGTTACATGAAGACAAGGCTTTGTCTTTGTTTTAAACGGTTGAAAATCTGGACATTTTAGACACTGACAATAATGATGCAGCCTTTTCTTCAAAATTTCGTTTTCGGTTATCAAAAACTCTCGCTCTTCATTTACAGCATATCTTGTAGCATCAGCTTTACCAACTCTTTGCCAAAATAATTCTAGAACTTCGATATATTCTTGTACCTCGCCTAAGCTAGGCTTTGACATTTCATTAATAAAATTAACAGGAAAAGGTAAAATTTTTTCTTCTAAAGTTTCTAGTTTTCTACAAACCGATCCGACATGCAAAATGTGTTTCCCTTTAGTTTGAAGGCCTTCTAAATATAATATAACGTCATTGTAGTTTAACGTAAGGCAGTTTAATTTTTCGAAATCAAGTTGTCTATCCTGTGCAAGCTTATTTTTTAGTGTATTAAAAGCCAATGTAAAGAAATCAAATTCAGATTGTAAGTCTCCTAATTTTCTTCCTAAAAACTTTTCCTGTTCAGCCTTTTTTATTTTTAGACTTCTAATTATGTTATGTGCCTTTCGAATACTTTCCAACTGTTTTTGAATAATTTTTTGTAACCGATCATCCTGTGCTTTTAATTCGTTATGACACTTTTTTCTTTCTTTTATTCGATTTTTGTGTTCTTCAAGAAAATTTACTGTATCGGTCCAGACTTGCAAATGAACTTGTTCCAAAATACCTCTTATCCTTTGTACTAACTGATGTTGTTTGGAATCTTGTTCTTCTAGTTTTGAATAATATTCTGCGCGACGAGTACGTTTGACTTTTTTCATTTCGATTTGGAGAATATGAAGCATAGTTTTTAAGTAATGTTCCTCTTCAGATGTGGATGCTTTAATTTCATCAATGCTATTTTTATGTTCCTCTTGAAATTCTTTTGTCTAAAAAAAGTACCCAATAAAGTTTATACCTTATACTAATGCGTTACTGAATGCTTAATGACTCCGCCAATTTTTCTAAAAAACAAAAACCGTTTTTTTTTTTAGAATTTTTAAATTTATTCTAGCTGCGTTAGGTATAGTTTTTAACAATATTTTATTTATACAGGGTGTTTCCTAATAACATACTAATATTTAAGGGGGTGATTCTTGGACTCATTTTAAGAAAAAAACTTTATATGAGCGTATGTCCTAAACGTCTTATCTTTTGAGATACATGATGTTAAAATTTTTAGAAAAAAATATTTTTTTATTGTCATTTTCATACCACTTTAAATATTTTTATGAAAATTGATGTACGGCGTTTATGCATTAAAGGGCATTTTTTGACTAAAGAAACATTTTTTATTTCCAACAGTGGCGTCCGTACTGAACTCTGACTAGATATTTTTGAAGGAAAAAGTAGTGCGCCACTGCTTCTCTTAAAATAAAAATTATTTTTGGAGTCCCCGGTCAATTTAAAAGAAATTTGGTTACTTGACTTTTTTTCGTACGATTCACCGTTTTCCCATAAAAAAAAAATAAATTCACTTATTTGCATCTCATTGGACCAATTACGAGAAAAAACGATTTATGTAACTTTGAACAATAATTTATTTAAAAAGATAACTTTTAAACGTTGGAAATAAAAACATGTTTCTTAGGTCAAAAAATGCTCTTTAATGCATAAACGCCATACACCAATTTTCATAAAAATAAAATATTAAAGTGGTATAAAAATGACAATAAAAAAATATTTTTTTCTGAAAATTTTAACACCCTGTAAAACGTTTTTTTTTAAATGGGTCCCAGAATCACCCCCTTAAATATTAGCATGTTATTAAGAAACACCCTGTATATTAAACTTGACACATTTCATTATAACAAATATGAATATTTAACATATATATTAAGTTAACTTGAATACGTTTTGCAGATGTTTAGCTAAAAGTTAATAAGAAAGACATAAAAACTTTTAAAACAAAAATTTTAAAGGTCTTAAAGCCTAACATCCTTGATTGACATCAAAGGTAAAAATGTTTGAAAGTGTTATAGTCCTTTGGCTGGACCCCAGAGGTCAATGGATTTTTGCAACGGTATCCGAAGTCTTTTGGGTCGCTTATTACGAAAAAAATGGTTTCAGAGGCCAAAAATGGTTCATTTTTTTTTATTTGCAGTATTTGGTCATTTTTTGTTTTTTTTTTAATTTGCCCTTACGAATCGTTATTTTATGAAAAACTAGTTCAAACAAAAGTTGTAGAGAATTTTACATTTTTTTCTGTGACTTTTCTGTACGTCAAGTAATCGACTGCAAGAAGTTCATGCGCGGCCATTTTTAATCACTTTTGCTGTTTTTACCAATTATATCGCATCAAGATGGTGTGCTTAAATAAGAATATAAAAACAAAAACTGTCCAGAATTATTAAGCCTGCATCTTGTTTTTATTTGAAGTGTAGGGGAAAAGGTAATGTGACGCGTGGGGTAATGCGACGCATGTCGTATTGTATAGTACTGAAACACATTTTATTGTATTTTTTTGCATATTAATTGTTTTCCCTGACTTAAGTTCCTGACATGGCGTCAATGACGCTAGATTACCCGCCTGCGCCATATTACCCCACTCTCCCCTACAACTAGCTATTTTTTCGAAATAGGCGGAAATCGCGATATAATCAATAAAAACAGCAAAAGAGGTTAGAAAATGGCCGCGCATGAACATCTTCCAGTCAATTACTTGACGTGCAAAAAAGTCACAGAAAAAAAATGAAAAATATTCGTAATTAAATTCTCTATAACTTTTGTTTAAATTTTTTTTCATAAAATAACGATTTGTAAAGGAAAATTACAAGAAACCCCAAAAATGACTAAAAACTGCAAATAAAAAAAATGGAACAGTTTTGGCCTCTAAAACCATTTTTTTCGTGATCAGCGATCCAAAAGACTTTGGATACCATTGCAAAAATCAATGGATCTCTGGTGGCATGCTCAAAGGGGTCCAGCCAAAGGACTATTAGACAATGTCATGGTTTCAGTATCACTAAAATCTTGGTCTTGTGTAGCAACTAACAAATAAAAGACAATTTAAACTCTAAGATTTCAGTAGTAAAAATGTTTGATGCATTTTTGTGCCTTAAGCTTTTTTCTTTTTAACAGATATTTTAAAATATTTTCCTTACAACTAAAGAAAATTAAAAGTTAAAACCCACGTTGATCTCGGCAAGCGACAGGTGACCTACGTATTGTACAGGTTACTTTTCGGTGTTCGATCCTCGCGGTGTTCTCGCAAGGTAAACTTGCTGATTTGGTCGCGAGGCACACACTAGGTACTTGCCCACTAGCGCAACATTTAATCGCGTCGCGTCGTGTCGCTCGGCGTCGCTCTAGTGGGCAAGCACCTGAAGGTTCTCGCCCACTAGCGTGACACGAAGACCGCGATGCGACGAGACGCGACACGACAGGGTGTCCGCCCACTGGGTGAACCGACGCGACGCGACGCGAAATCTTCCAAAATGTGGCTCATCGGACGAAGATATTTTTGTGTTTGGAGTAATTGATGCTATAAAGGAGGAAGAAAAGAAAAATAAAAGGTGAGTTTGGGTCCATGAAATTAATGGAAAGAGAAATGCGTGTGGAGAATTCCATCACTTATTTCCAGATTTGGGAAAAGGTGCAAGAAAATTTTTCAAATACTTTTGCATGTCGAAAGAAAAGTTTTTTGAACTTCTTCGTTTAATTTGGACGTCTATAGAACATCAAAAAAAAGTTGCTTTCACATACCTTGAAATCAGAATCAACTTAACAACTTTTTTATTTAGATTAATTTAAAAAAAAAATCTAAGAATTATAAAATACAAATTTCAAAAAAATAACAACAAAAGAACAAATGTAGTGATAACAGAGCAACATGTGAGATTCTTCTAGATGATACCCGAAGGAGGCCGATGAGACTCGATTACCATGCGACATTGTCGCTGGCTTGCTCTCTCGGCTTGTCTCGAGGTGTCGCGTCGCGTCTCACCGCGTCGCATCGCCTAGATGGGCGGGCTTCAGTTTAATTACATGTAAAGTATTCCTAATGCATTTAATCGCGTCGCCTCGCGTCGCGCTGCGCCGCGCTAGTGGGCGAACACCTATGTTTCTATTTTGACTAAATTGAACGCCACGCGCAGCAGCTCAATTCACTTCGCACAAGCACCGTAGTCAGTTGTCAATTAGTCATGGACTATGTAGTACGTGCTGTCGGTGCTTTTGTATTAATTCACGAGATTTTGAAAAACAAAAAAGATAAAATAAACAAAAACATCTTTGATGGATGAAAGAAAGGTATTGAAATAAAGCCCTGTATGAAAAACAGCAACTTATGCAAGACTGTAGAAAAATATATTTATTGTACATATTATCCAACGATGAGTAGATAGCCGGGTTTTTGACTCTACCTATACTTTTATTTAAAAAAAAAACTGAAATAGCTATCTTATATAATTTTTTCCGCTGCTTTCAAAAATGATAATAAAAATAATTAAACATCAAATATAACTGCTTAAGGTAATATTTTTTAAATGATATGGGAATGCATTACTTTGTCAAAAACATGCCTCGCTGGCTAACCCTTTTAAGAAACTAACATCTGAGGTCCTTTTGGGGCGCATTCAGATAAGACAAGTAGTAGGACATATAAAAACTCACTTTTATAAAAAAAATCTATGGAAAATGGGAATACCCAACGGTTTTGCAATATGTAAGTTCTGCGGGGAGGAGGAGGAAGCAGCCTGACACCATAATATATAACTGCACTGCATTGATATATGAAGGATAGATACTTTTGATTATTCGATTCATCGTATATTTTTTGATCAAAAATGATATATTTTAAGATTCTAATTTTTTTTACCCTATTAAATCTAGAAAATGTTATTAACACCTGACAGTTCCGTACGGTGTCCCCTTTTGGCGATAGTTTCTTTCAGACAACTAAAAATCAAATTTGTAAAATTTTGAATATATTTTATATTTTCATTTAATAATAGTTACCTACTTTGTGTAATTAAAAACTTATTAAATAAAATACTTATTGTATACCCTAATATTATATTAATTTATTGAAAGTAGATTTTAGGTAGAAATAAAACAAGTAAATATATTGTAAGTGTATCAAAAACGGCCATGTACAGCAATTTTACGAAGATGGATTACGCATCTTACTAGCGATATATAATGCCCCTAAATCTGAAGGCAATGTCAATCATCTTCGATATACTCAGTTCATAAAGTCAAGAAACCTTTATAAACCTGTTTAGTTGTCCACTCTTCTACCGACAAGTGCAGCAGCTCATCAGCATATAAATCGTGCTTATTACCAGGTTCACAAATGGTTGGGGCATGATTTAGAACCCCAGGAATGGGGTTTGGTGCAGCAAAATGAACTCCTGGGAGCCAATAACAACAATATTACCACCGGCTCTTGAGGAATTACCTAATACACTATTTTGTAATTGTAAGTATGGATTTGGTGTACTCTGTGGGTCCAGAAAATCGTGTTGCAAAGCACTTTAGCTTGAGGCTAGTTTGGAGAAGCTTGCCTTAATGCTGTTTCATCACAAAGCGATTTTGAGGAAGAGAGTGCATTTGACCTGGAAATTCTAGAAGGCCTGGAAACAACGAATCAGGACAACGAAGATGATAACAATGAAACAGACAGTTTCCCATGCCCGAAAGATGACGACGATAAAGAAGAAGAAAATTAATACTTTTGTTATCTAAAGAATTAAACATTTATATGTTTTCACTTTATTTCAATTCAAATTGTAAGACATATATTATAGCTACTAAATAAAGATAAAATTAAAATATATTTACTTGTTTTATTTCTTTTTAAAATCTATTTTAAATAAATTAATAAAAAATTAGGATATACAATAAGTATATCATCTAATGAGTTTTTAATTATACAAAGTGGGTAGGTAGGTAGGTTTAAAGTGAGTGGGTATAACACCCTTCCACCGCGACCGATCGGTCTATTGTGGCTCACACCCTTTTATATTTCTTTCACCAGGTCCAGACACCTAATAAATCTGATGATCCTGTTGAGAAAAAGATCTTTCACCTCCCCCGGCAACAAGGTGTCATTGCCGAGGATTGCGAATCTTAGTCGTGCCATTGCTGGGCACGAACACAGTATGTGTTCTGCCGATTCATCCCCCTGCATGCACATGCGGCACTCGGCGTCTTCCGCTAGGCCGATCTTGTGCATGTGGTATTTTAATCTGCAGTGTCCTGGGTACAGTCTAACTAGAGTTTTAAGGTGTATCCTTGATTGCTTCAGTAGTTTGACAGTACATTGTTGGTTCGGTGGGCTTATGAAGGCCTTCGAGTGTCTGAGACCCGGAAGTCCATGCCAGTACCGAAGATTTTCTTTCTCCTTGTGTCCAAGCTGATATGAACTGCTTGGCCATTCCATAAGATATACCGATGACCGGTTCCGGCCCTGTGAATTTTATCTCCGCTTCCCTTTTGGCAAGGAGGTCTGCAAATTCATTACCCCTAGGCCGGTGTGTCCAGGTATCCACAGTAGCGTAACATTATTGTTTTGACCCAGTTTGGTCAGCACATCCTTGCAATTCCAGACGGTTTTCGAAATGCACCGGCTGGATTCAAGAGCCTTGAGAGCTGCTTGGCTATCGGAGAATATTTTAACTGTCTTACGTGTGCCGTGCCGATCAACCAGCGATCTAGCAAACATCTTAATAACAAATACCTCCGCTTAAAATATGGTTGCGAGAGTGCCCAGGCAAAAGGAAAACTTTGCCCTCGGCCTCACAAAGTGGGTAAGTATTATTAAATAAATATATCAGATATATGCAAAATATTAATAAATACAATGTATTAACCAATAAATAAGCAACATATTTATTGCTAATGATATTCCAATGATTTAATAACTTTATACAAGGTATGATGCACTGAGGTTCACGGCTGACAGTGAGTATGGCTGAATGCTGCGGGCTATCTGCGCTATATCTCAAAAACGGTTGGGCATTTATTTTTTTTTCAAACATAATTATAGATCTATAGAAACCGAGATATTATGGGGTTTTTGAGACAACTTTTAGAACACCAAAAGGAAGGTGTATACGAGTTTACAGCTTATTATCTCTTATTCCGAGGTGAAACCCCTTATATGACTGTACTAAAATGAAATTAACAAACTTAACCTGGATCAAACTTTTATAAGGAAGTCTCTGGAAAGACTGAATAGGAGGCATCGGTCCTGTTTCGAAAACAGATATCTGGTGTTCTTAAGTTAAATTTGTAGTTTTTCTTATGTCGTATATGTTTTATATGTATCAACAAAGATAATACTACTACGGATAAGATGAACCATTCAATGCTATATTTTTGATACCCCTAATGGATTTTGGCTAACGCGAGCCAATGTCCATCGAGAAATTTTCGCGCTATCCTTGAACGAAAGTTAAACAGTGTTGCCGGTAGGCCTTTACTATTGGCGTAATGAAACGCGACTAGAAAATACACATACCGTTTAGCCGCCCGCTTTCGCTTCTTCGTGTTCCGAATAAGGTACAAGCGACAGACATTGGCAATGTGGCACGGTTTGTTTCGCTGGGGCAGAGGTTACCGACTTAATTTTATTCGCATTTACGGAAGCATTGATATCTCCGAACTGATTCAAAACGCCCCATTTAAATGAACCATCTATTCGTAGTAGTATTATCTTTGGTATCAGTTAAGCAATAATACATATAAAAAAATAACTACCCTTTGTTACTAATTGGTAAAAAATATAAAAAATTTAAAATTGTTTATATTTTTGACAAGTTTTAACTTGGTTTATTAATTGTCTAAACGACACTACCCTCAAGAAGTGAATGGATATCCGTACCAATCTGTCAGATGTTAATAGCACGACAAACGAACATTTTATCGATTAAAACGTGCAAAAAATAGACATTTTTAAATTAAAAATGTATCATTTTAGGTCAAAAGATATACGAGGAATGAGATTATCATATAAAAAATATGGTATTCCATTTAAAAAAATATCAAAATGATTTTCAGCAGTTTTACTTAATGTTCAATTGTTTTTCAATCATTATTTTCGGATTTAGCGGAAAAAGTTATACAAGACAGGCCAATAGTCACCCACGGAACTATCGTATGGTGGTCTAAAGTGTAATACATAACGACAATCATGAGACTAAACCGTCTGTAGAGACTGGCATGTCTGTGCATAACCGGCGCCTTAAGAAGCATACCTTTTATAGCTATGGAAAGTAGCCTGGGCTTAACTCCCTGGGATATTTTCATCAAAACGGAGGCTTTTAGCAGCGCCTGCAGTAGAAAAAGAACAGGACGTGGAAACAAAATGCTGGAAAATATGGTCACACAAGGGCTACGAATATTACCGCCGAACAGCTCTTGGACATGAGATCAGATTGTATGACAGCCGTCTACAACTTAGACAAACAAACCATCACTTTCTAGAGGCCTGGTTTGTGGTACACCGATGGCTCAATGGAGTTAAGCAAGCAAGCTACAGTATACCAGACGGAAATATATGCTATCCAAGCATGTATGAGAACAGGGTATCACAACCAAAATGTACGCATTATTTCAAATATTCAGGCTGCCCTAAAAGCCCTGAACCCCCATCGTTTTTCATTAAAAATTATGATGGAGTGCCCAAACGACCAAACACAACTTGCCTCCAGGAACAACAGAATAGAACTCCTTGTGCTTCGTGGTCACAAGGGAATAGAAGGCAATGAAAAAGCAAATAAACTAGCAAGAGCCGGCTCATCTCGAGTCCTTGGACTGTTAAAACAGGCGATAAAAATAACAATAAACAGATGGTACCTAAAATAACATCTGGATCGTTAGCATGCGTCACCTGATCAAAGACATGTGAACGCAACGCTAGGCGGTCCTTCCAAGAAACTAACCACTGAGCTCCTCTTTTTTGGGGGGAACTCAGTTAAGACAAATAGTAGGATTTTTGACACTGTCATTTAATGAAAAAACGTGCAGAAAATAGGCATACATAACGTCCACAAAATGCAGGCTTTGCGAAAAAGAAGAGGAAACAGCCTCACACCCAATATATGACTGCAATGCACTGACGCACAAAAGACTAAACAGTTCGGAAACATAGAGAACGGAACTTAGCTTTCCCCTGAACATATTGGTAAAAACACATTAAAGCTGATAAAGGAAGCAGACTTTTATAACAAAAAAGGGGCACGCGACTAACCCCGCTTAAACCAAACAACCATATTTTTTGGTTTCGATCTTTAATACTTTAAACATCACTATGTTTAATTCCAAAAGAAAAATCAGTTGAGACAAGAATCTCTTGTCTCGGCGGCATCACTAGTTTTCTTTTATTATCTCGATATACTGATTTAATAAAGTTTGTTTTATTTTCGTCTTTAAAAATAACACACAACAACTACAAAAAAATGTAATTTTCAATTTAATATATAGTAACGACTAAGACATTCAACTCGAGAGCACGCATCTTTCAATTCGTCCAAAAAAAAATACTGTGGAGACAGGTAAACTCAATACGTAAGCAAGCTCTTCCGCCTTCGCCTGCTTAAATACCAACATTTACCTTTATATGGTCAGGGAACAGAGTTTATTGACATCCGCCATATTGAAAAACTCTTCTGTGACGTCAAGAAAGGCCCATTTCTGCCATGTTGGATTTTATGCCGGACAGTGGCGTAGAACTGAAGTGAAAAACTGCTTTTATTTCGACAAACAAAATTTATATTTCAAAAATATAAATGTAATTCAATTATTAAAATTAAAAATTAAAGCGACATCACTACGATGGCGTACCTTTTCAATTGTACCTACTACAGTAAATATTTTAAAAATGAGAAAGAAATTAAAATGTTGTAGAAAATACCGATGATTGCTAATTTATTATAATTATTATTTATTCTTTTCTTTAATAATACCCATGTATATTAGGACGTTAATAAAATTTTATGAGCAAGTAAAGAAGTTTGGGGTTTTTAATTATTTTTTTATCTTGGAACAGTCCACGAGGGCTGAGGCCTAGTATTAACGCACCGTGGGTGTCTGAAGTGTGGTAAGATGAAGTTTATTATATTAAGATGCATAAAAGTTTCAGTACGTGTTGCTCTGTTGGGAGCTGCCAGAGAAGGAATTATGCTGGCCAACTCTTCTAAGCAGAAGTCGTGGAAATACCTATAAAAGAAAGACATATTCCCTACAGCCCGTCGGTGGTAAAGGGAAGGAAGCTTTTCTGTAAGTGCAGGATCAGAAATTGGCTTTTACAAGGTATCTTGAAGATCTTTGTAAGATTATAAAATATCCAACTGCAAATCAGATACTGGAAGCCATAGAATAATAACTTTTTTTTCAGGAATTTATGACGGTGTTTTTGTATTACTTCATAAATATATAAACTTGTCTATTAATCCTTAATTATGTTACTTTTAAAAACTAGTTATTTATTTACTTACGGACCATACAGCATCTTGATATTGCAGAATAATAGCAAGATTTTCCACTTTGGCAATAAAATGAATATAAGTATGTAAAAAATGTGAATATAGGGTTATTGCTACAAAACTAATCTTTATTTGTTTCACAACCACAATACTACAATACATTACGATTAGGTACCACACAACTAAAATTTTTACATTGTGAAATAGATATGGAAAAAAAGAACACAGTACTTAGTGGTATTATTTAATAATATTTTGTGGTATACTACATTTCACATTCTAAAACATAAAAATCATTCAAACATTAAAATCCTACTTAATACAAACACAAAAATTTTATTTATAGTTTTAGTATTTAGTTTTTTGTTGTTTCCCGTTAAAATCAACCTACTTATTAGTTTATTTCTATTATAAGAATAATAATAATAAACAAATCTTTATTTTAAAATTAAATATAAACATACATAAAATGAAATAGTGTCAAAAAACAAAATAAAAAACAAAGCAGCAAATAGATTACAATCCTCAAAAAATATTCATTTAAATTATAAGGTTCAATATCTACCAGCACCTAAAACACATTTTTTATTTTTTTTTACAGTGGCCATTTGTATTGTAGTATGCCCCATTTTCGTTCATTGTCAATCTGTGTCTTATTATTTAATGTTCTTGCAATGTAAACGCTTGAGACTCGCTACCCCTAAATAATGATCTGTTTTTACAGAAAAACAATATACATTCCTATTCTAAACTGCAGCAACAGTTAGAAGACCATTTTGTTTAAATTTACCTCTGTATGTTTTTTTTTTTAATTTAAGACCAAGAATCGTTCTTTTATTTATTTAGCATAACTTCTAACAGGCATCCATTTATAAGACATTTACCATTATATATAACAATCAATGAGTAAACAAATGACAAACAACACCAAATAATAAATCAAATTCAACTTAGCCTAATTATTAGTCAGTAAATTATTAAACAATAAAGTCCTAATCACTTTAGATTATTGTGCGGCAATCATTGCAGATATATCCAATTCGTCAGAAAGTTTCGTTATAGTGGCTGCACATTGTGTAAATAGGTGATCTTCTTATTTCTTACCTGTTGTTGGCAGACCTTGCAAGATAAAACAAAGAATTAGATCCCGTGTTCTTATTTGGTACTCGAAAGTTTAACTTACTTACAAGTTCCTCGCAGTCCACTTCATACTACATCTAAACAAAAACTTCTTCAGTGCAAGGTAGGTTTACATCAGTTAAATTTTAACTTGTAATAGGCAAATCTAAAAAATATAAATTATATTTCAAAACATGTCTTTTTCAATATAATATACCAAGTAATTGGTAGATAAGTATCCAAAAAAATTTAAATACAATTAAAGCATGTAACTAACCGCAAACTTAATAAATGTACAAAATAATGGGAAAAAATATTAAATACACATTCTGAAGGTACATTAATGCATATACCTAAAGTTGATCAGTTCTAGGTATAAGCAACTCAATATTGACATATTTACTTTCTTGACAACAAATTACTGTAATTAAAATCACACAACAATTTCAAATTACTTACTAATAACTGTGTAACTACATCCAGAGTTGTGAAGAGTCACTGGTGGACTTAAAAACCGTGTCTGTGTTATCCGAGGTGTAATAATGCAAACTGAATGGAACTGCTACAATAAAAAAATATTTGTTAGTAATAGCAGCATTTAGGTATATCATATTTTTCACCTTACCTTCTTTTATTAATCGCCTTTTTCCTTTTTGTTCAGGATCTCATAATCACATGCTTTGCAATTTTTCTGGAAGACATTTAAAAATCGTCTTTTTTAACATGCTCCGAGCAAATGACAGAATCTTTATGGGAACACAACTTTTTGGTCTATTGCACATTAAGGACTAATTAAAACTACACGACTAAACACTACCAAAAACAATATAGTAAAAAATATTAACTCTGTACACAAATATTTGCTGTATAAATAACCTCATATAAAAACTTCGACTTAGAGTGACCGGACAGGGCCGCCAACATAAGCCGCCCTTTTCACACCCTCACGTCTTGGACTTTTGATATCCCCATTCTCGACGATGTCATAACCTCTTTAGATTAATAGACTCTGGTCAGGGGACATTTGATCGTGTAATATACAAAAAAAAAGTAATGAGTAAATTTTCGGCACAATTGTGGCAATAATTTTCGGAATAATTCTCGTATGTCTAAAACAGTTCTTATGCTTGTTTTGATAAGTTTTTTTTGTATTTTTTTTAGTTATTATATTGTTATATTAAATAATATTTGTTTATTTCTATTTTATTTTTTATTAAATAAAGTATAACAATAAAAACAATAATGTTTATACGTCACCAAATTGTTTGCACACATCTGTTAGCTATCGGCGCGACATTGCTCATAAACGCGTCTCAACTTTGCGCAGCAATAACAATGAACATCCTTTACAGCGACTAAAGAGTGACCGCAATAACTGCCTGTTTTTTCACAATTTACAGAGAGGTGAGGAAAAGACATACAAATATGTATTTTGTACCAAATTACTGCTCGCAAAAAATTAGGGTGAGCATTGTTTTTCGTTTTTTCAAAATCACCCCTATTTAGGGGTGGGAAAGTCATCAAATCCAAAGAATTGCGAAAATAGCAGTGGTGTTAAAAGTTATTTTCACTGCGATTTTTGTTTCAATGGAGCTTGGAAAAATTCATAAAAAAAAATAAATCATATGCAATATTGCAAAAAACTCATATTTTTCGGGATATGTCTTATAAGAAATAAGTCTATATGATAATCAACCACCCTTATTAATAGGGAAAATTGAATGAATTTCTTGCTTTTTAAAAAAAAAGTCTTAGTTCGATTTTTTTTGATCCAAGTATATAAAGCAGGTGTTCCTAGGTTTTTCTAGTTTACTTTTAACCAAAACCACCCACCATATTCATTCCCTAAAATGTAGAAAATCATAAACAATCTAAAATTGTGAGAAAAAATATTTTGATGTTTTAGGATATCTCATTTATAATACTAACATAAAACGAACGTTCAGTTTTGATAATAAACCACTCCTAAAATTAAGGATAAAGGCATCCTAATTATAAGGAAAATTAAATAAAATGTTAGCTTATCCAAAAAGCGTTTTGGTCCCATATTTTTAATCTTAAATTTATAAAACAGGCCTTCTTAGATTTTTTGAGTTCATTTCTGATTAAAGCTACCCCTGCAAGGGCGTAAATTTATCCCGTAAAATGTATAAAATCATTAAAATTGTAAAAAAATATTAGATGTTTTGGAATATCTGAAATACAATATGAATTTTCGTCATTTTAGGGGATGAATTTATTTGATATTTAAAAAAATGATTTGTTATGATTTCTTTTTTATAATGAGACTTTATCAAGTGTTTAATGATCCCAAAAAATTCCCTTCATCATCTTTCTTGCGTTTTGATAAAAAATTGTTTTGCCCATCTGCATTTTTTATTAAAAAACTACTTCTACCACATTTATCCAGTGTGAAATGTGATGGATTTTTTGACGACCGTTTTTGGGAAAAATATTGGTGTTGCGAAAAAAAAGGACCATTTTTGTAGATTTCGAGGTGATCTTTATTTTTTGTCTGAACAAAAATTCTCTTCTTAGCATATTTTGGCAGATATTCACGGGAAACTTATTTTTGGGACTTTTGGGAGCCATTTTCAGCGGGTTCCCACGTCGGAATCGTAACAACCTTTTTCCCGCTCGAAAGCATCCGCGAAGACCTAAGAATTGCGCCATGAAATTTATTTATAGCTTTGGGTACTTTCAGGTCTTCAGTTACTGGGCTAAAAGTCGCTTTAAAGAAAATGTACAATTTAACAAGGAAAATCTAACCAGAACTAACCAGGAACTAACCAGAACTAGGTAGTAGTTTGGAAGTTGTTGTTTGTTAGTTCTGGTTAGTTTTTTCTAAAGGTGTAGTTTTGGTTAAAAGTAAATTCTTTATATACTTGGATCAGAAAAATACGAAGCTAAGACTTTTTTTAAAGCTAGCAATTCATTTAATTTTTCCTATTAATGAAGGTAATTTCACCCTTAGAAAAGGGTGGTTAATTATCATATACATTTATTTCTTATTAGACGTGTCTTAAAAAATCTGATTTTTTTTGCAATTTTTGAAGCTGCATATGACTTTATATATTTTAGGGGATGATTGCACCCCCACATAGTTCATGTTTTATATCATTTTTCCCAGGTTCATTCAAAACAAAAATTTCAGTGAGAATAACTTTTAATACCACTGCTATTTTCACAATTTTTTAGATTTTGCGACCTTCCAATTCCTAAATAGGGATGATTTTGGAAAATTTGCAAAAAACGGAAAACAACAAAATATGCGTTTTTTACCTCTTACCATATAGTCCAGTAACTGAAGACCTGAAAGTACCCAACGCTGTAAATAAATCTGTACAGTTTTCATTTGTGGCGCAATTCTTAGGTCTTCCCCAACCGCTGTGTTCACACATCCTCGTTGTGGTTGGGCTCAGTAGGATCTTTTGGAACATGCGCTAGAGTTGCTGGTTATCGGCACCTCTTTTGGCTAGCGTATGAAACGGGATCCGAACGTAAGATGAACACAAGGCTTTAACTCAAGGTGTTAGCATACCGTGCTGATGAGTGAATGACATCCTGTGCCTTAAACAGGTGTCTCCAACGGTGCCTCTGGGATACAGGGCGACCTCTCAGAGTATCTAGCCTTACTGCGGTAATGCGGGGCTCTGCCGTGGTGGACTATTACTTTCCTAACTCCAAACAGAAAGTGGACAGAACCACTTTCATAGGAAAAAAGTGACAAAGGTGCGCTGACCGAAACGGATAAATTCATTTCGAGAGGTGCCACTCAAGGTCACAAGCAGACAAAGGTGCGTCGACCGAAACGGGTGAATCCGTTTCGTAAGGTGCCCCTGAAGTCACCGGCGCCTGGTTCACGGGGAAGGACTAATCCATCCCGAACAAACAGGTGCTTAGGAAGGGTTCCCTGAATCCAAACAGAAGACGGACAGAACCGCCTTTATAGAAAAAAGGGTTTTAAACAGAAAGTGGATAGGACCGTTTTCATAGGCCGGAGATGCGGCCTCAGAAAAAACATCTGGTTCCTGTAACAAGAAAATGGTCTATCCACGTCACTAGACCGGGAGAGGAGGGCATGATGAATCTAATCGCCTGCTCGTCATACTCTCCAGGAGACAGGAACACGAGAACACATCAGAACACATTGTGCTCGTGTCCGGTAGCGACACAAGTAAGAGAAGATGTAAGAACTGTCTCTCAATCTGGTATCGGATTCATTAGAAGTCCGATCCTATTGGGAGAAATATAAAAAGGTGTGAGCCACAATAGACCGAGCGGTCGCAGTGGAGGGCGTAAAAAGTCCACACACACGCATTGATAGGTACGGGTTTTCCCATTCCGATGAACTTCGAATGATTAAAATAAATGTACATTATTGCCCGAGTAATGAAACGATTCTCCGCTCGCTTATAAGTGAATCCATGAAGATAGCGGCATTCTAGCGGTAGAGCGGCAGCTGAAATAATGGGACTTTTGGGTCCCGTTATATCGAAAACTATCGATTTTTCGAAAAAAATTATAAGGACCATTTTTGTAGATTACAACTTCTTTTTCCATTCATTCTCCAATTCGCATATTTTGGCAGATAGTAGCGGAGAAAAATTCTCGGGCCTTGAGGGGCCATTTTCAGCCCTTTCCCATCTGTTAATGTTGATAAACTTTTTTTCGCTCGAAAGCATCCCCGCACACCTAAGAATTGCGCCACAAGGGAAAACTGTACAGATTTATTTACAGCTTTGTCCCATCATTTACTGGACTAATACCTTAAGCATTATTGAAATTACGTTTAAGAAATTATATATCTCTTTCTTATACATAAATAGTTTTATAAAAATATTTTTTGTTGAGGAAAAATAGAAAAAAACTCTATTATGGAACTAAAAGATTCTTACCTGCTTAATATATTCATCTTGTAATTCGTACATTCTGTTTTCAAACATTTGAATAAGTTTATCTAAATGTTCAGAATGGGTCTTTAAATTTAAAAAATATTGTTGATTTGCTCGGTCCACCTCATCCAGCATAATAGAAATAGTAAAATCTTTGCAGTCGATTACTCTTTCAAAGTTATGCCATGCAAATTCTAAATCTTTTTTCATTTCTGGTAAAGTAATAGCAATTAACATTTTTCTCCAATTTTCTTCTTGCTTTTTAAGAGTGAGCGCCCCATATTTTTGTTCACGTTCCAAGTGGTCTCTTTTAATTTGTTTTTTACGTTCAAGTTGTTTTTGCTTTTTTTCCGCTTTTTTAAGGGCTCGAAGTTCCTTTTTCTCTTCGGGGGTTAGTTTTGGTTTAGGTGGCATTACATAAAATATTTATAGAAATTGTAAAATAATAAATATAAAGAACTGAAACTTCGGTTTTGTCAAAGTCGTCAAAAAAAGAAAGGTTAAAAAATGGTGGAATTAAAAGGTATGATATGGTAAATTTGAGGGTACCTTTACTACCTGTAATGAAGGAACATCATGTATGTGATAAAAGTAAAAACAGACATTTTTATTAATTTTATATAAACATGTTAATATTATGGAGACATTTTTAGTGTAGCTTTTTGGAGTCACACTTCTTTTTTAGTTGAAATGTAGTGATTATGATATATATAAATCTGTAGAACATATTTGCCCTGCAAACTCCATTGTTATCCGTAAAACATGTGATTATGTAATTAAGGTGTCTAAAAGGCAAAAGTCTTAGTACTCGTCCGTCTGCCATGTCTAATAACATAGGCAGTATGGTTTGTTTTTCTGATCAGGGACCCAAAAATACGTACCCTGAAAGTATTTTCTAGATGCCTTAAGAACATTTATATAAGTTTTAAAAAAAACCTCTAAAGAGGATGTTTTTTGCCTTTGTAGTGGTAACGTCGAGGTTCAAGGGTTTCGGGACCCCGAAAATTCTGAATCAGCGACTCAAAAAAGGTACCCTGAAAGTATTTTTAGGAGTCTGAAGAGCATTTTCATAAGTTTTTTATAATATTTTCGTTAAAAAACCTCTAAAAAGGGTATTTTTTTGCATTTCTATTGGTGATGCCAAAATTTCCGAGCTGCGGGACTCTGAAATTTGGAATTAGTGACCCAAATAACGTATCCTGAAGGTAGTCTCCACTTGCAGCAAAATTGGGCACCCAGGACCCGCGTTTTAAATTGACTAAAACCAAGGAAGTTTGAAGGTATATGGAAGGCCAATGCTGTAGAATAGAGGAATTGGCCTGCAGAGTTTGCGCAATCAATACTAGGTCAGGTCCGGACTTCAATAATTCTTTGTTATCATGTATAAACTTGACATCATCAAATGTCAAATTCAAACTAACTATACTTTCACTTTTTTTATTTTTTGCACACAATTGCTGGTTATTAAATGATACTCCTATAGAATATTTAAAATTATTGTGTAATATTGGATTATATAATATTTTATTGAATATGGAAACAATAGAAGGCGCCACTTCACAGCCTTCTCTTTAAATGGTCGATATTTTTGGGAGTTTTGTATTTTTACCAAAAATCTTGGTAAAATAAATAAAAACACGATTTTTTAAAACAAATTTCAAACATTGTGTGATAGTTTCATGTACTTATTATCAATTTTGTGACAACAAAAAGGGCAGGATAGTAATGATTACTTAAGTGTAAACCTAATTTCTTTTTAATCATTCACAGAAATACAGAAATATTGTGGTATTTATCTAAAAGATAGTTTATATTACCTTACTTTTCTCACTGCTATTGCCAATAAAATTTTCATTTTTTATAATTCATAATTGGCATATTATTATAGATAAAAGATATAACGAAATTTCGTGGAATTTTGTTACTGCGCAGAATCGTGGGGGCCACCTATGACAGTTATTTTCATAGTGGGCTGGACATTTTTTGATCGAATAAGCCATAGCATTGGGCTTCCATATACCTTCAAACTTCTTTGACTAAAACCGCTAATCTTTAAACGTAAACGTCCCACAACCTTTTAAAATATCGTTTCAGAAATTAAATATTTCGTAATTATTAATTGTGTTTATCTAAAAGTGTAATATTCTTACACAAATGATGTCCCAAATTAGGAATAAATAAAGACAAGTTAAAAGTGTTAAACACTTTCATTTGTGTAAGAATATTACAAACAGTATCTAAAAATTACAATATTTTGGCAACTTTTCGATTTTCTGGTACAATTTCATACACAATAAATTTGCCCTCGCTTTAGCATGCCTAAAGTCAGTTTCTTTGATGATGAATAATGTAGCACCAATTTGGTCCTACGTTTCGCTGGACGACATTTGCGCGTATTTTAGTAATTGGTTAATTTTGTCTTTATGATATTATTACTATATATTTTTAAGCTCACATCATTGAGAAGTAAATACCTTATGATTTTATTTAGTCTAGAATCGGTTGTTTGCATGGTTGTTGACATTTAAACCGAAAAGTTTTATGTGGTTTAAAATATGTGTGTGAAAGTTTGCGACCTATTATTACGAGTCTAAACATGTAATTACAGAGTATACATTTAATTTAAAAATGTTTTATATTTTGTGAGTAACAAAAATATTGATTAACTTATATAATATAAAAAAATATATATTTTTAATATGTTTAACTTTCCGGCAGTAAAATTTCGCAAAAACAAAAATTGGTAATCTGACAATTCGTTAATTTGTATAAACGGTACATTTTGGTGCAAATGTCAGAATTAAATATTTATGTGGGCTTGTTAAGAAGTCTTAATTCTAAGAGTTAATTCTGGCATTTAATGTCAAAAAAAAATTCTAAAATTTTAAATTACGACACATATTTAAAATAAAAAAGAAAAATTTTATTTTTTTTTGTAAATATTAGTTTTAAAAAAGGTTCATTTATTTTTTAAAATAATTTCTTAATTTTTGGAGCTGCTACGAGTTTTAACTTTAGTCTGATCCTACAGAAGCTGAATTATCTATAAATTTAAATTATCTATGAATTTAAAATGATTAACTCTAAATATTCAATTAATATGAACGATCAAATGAAAGAAGAACCTTTACCAGTTTTTAAAACAGATCCGGAAACCTGGAGTAATAATTTACTTTCAAAGCCCGTTACTTCAAATCTAAGAAAACTCTGATTTATGTTGGTTTAGACTGTGACCGACACCAGTTTTGCCATTGTACTGTTTCCATTTTCTTCTCTAAAATGTTTAAACTTGTCTAATTTTTTTTTACTTAAATACTACAAAGATAATAAGTTTTTTAATTCTTAACAGGCGTTCTTACAATTTTGTACACAACCGACGTCGTTGGGTCCCTGCGACCGCATATAGAGGGTGTCCGGAAATACCGTTCGAATAATTTTAGGGGTGATTCAATATGTTAAACTATGAAGAAAAGTTCATATCAACATAGGCCAAAAATGCGTCATAAGGTTGCTATGGCGATTCAAAGATGGCACAGGGATATAGATTTTATTTTAAATTTCTGGAACCGTTTTAGATAGTCATTTGAGTTTTGGCATATGAATTTTTTAGTAGGCAGTATTCAGTGTTTTTACTAAATTATTATTTTAATCATGGGTGTACTGACAGGGGAGGACTTGATTTAATTTTTTTATTTTTTATTAAACGTCATCGTCACATTTTTGCAGTTTTCTTTAGAAATTCTGATTCCGCTGTATAAACAACATAAAAAGGGTATTTTTGTAGAAAACCTGTCAGGACAGCCGTTTTCAAGACCACAATACCAAATAATTTAAAACAAATTAAACCAGAAACAATCGTTTGTTTTTTGCATATTTATTATCAGCATACCCTAAATAAGTATTGTAAAACAAAATATGTGACACAATGCTTAAAGGAAAAAAAAACGTGCAACACAAATGTATGCTATACTTTTTAGTTTATTTTGCTTACACTGAGTCTTTATCAGCACATCTAAGGCAATTTTTTTGAACACTCAAGACAAATGGGCTTTTTGCAATCACAGCATAATTATACTGTTGTTCTCTTTCTTTTAGAAGGGAAAATATGGCAGATTTTTCGTTCGTTTCTGGCCAATTTATCATCATCGTTATCTCAGGTGATAAATCTTCGTTTCCCAAAGCACTAGCAATGGATGATCACAGCTCACGCAATACATTATCATCAAATATATAGTTTCAAGCAGAAAGTGGATCAAACTTTTCATTTTCATTTTGCGGAACACGAATCCCTGAAAGCTTCATAACATTATGTGCCGAAGTTCTCACTTGTCGACTTGGTTCTCTAGAGGTCCATTTAAAACGTGTTATCCTAGTTGTAATTTTAAGGCTGGATCCACACTATAATGTTGATCACGGTTCGTTCGCGGTCTGATCTCGGTCTGGTATAATATTATTGAATGAAAAACAATGTGTGTATTTATACTATCCGTTACAGTTAAGTTCCGGTCGAATCTCATTCCAGTCGCGATCAGTCTTGAAGAAATTTTGTTTAAGCGAGATTGAACTTGATCACGACATGTATCGATAGTATGAATGCTCTTTTGTTCCCGGTTTAGTCAGCTACTACCCGTTGAAGCGACAATTGCATCAAATTTAATTAATGAACATTTGAAAGATTTCATAAAATTTCTATTAGAAAATTTAAAAAATGAATCATTTGCTTGCGTTGATAAAATTATCTGCTTCATCGATAATTAAAGATATAACAGCTTATTCTTCAATGGAAAAATGATATTTTTCTGCCGCGAATATTACATACTTTAATGTTTATTATATTATTAATTATGAGCCAAATACATTCGACTTCGATTTATTGACGGTTCAAAACTGTGAACTGAGTCAGATTGTCTAATGTGAACATGATTAGATTTTACCAGACCGATATCGGACCGCGAACGAACTGTAATCGACCTTATAGTGTGGATCCAGCCTAAAATTTTTCATCTGATGATTCGCCCTCGCTTATCTACGATTGTAGATCCCTTATTTAAAATAATTATGTATTAAGAACATCGTTTTCTTCTTCCGATAAAAGGTCTAGTTCAAAGTCGGAATTATGCTCACTTTCGATAACGTTGTCTTCCTCATCTTAATTGGACATTTTAATATCTAAATCCAGAGATTCCATCAACTTTTTTCTCAAAATTTGAGTTAACTATGTTTACTTTATCGGGAACTCGTCTAGAAGCAATTTTTATCGATAAAATGGAACCTACATATAGTCAAAAAAACTTTGCACTAAAAGCGTTTTGAGGTCCCCCGGACCGCTTGATAGTAATAACGCCAAAACTAAAATTTTGATAAATGCAACTATTAATACTCGTTTAACACTCTTTTTAAACTAAAAGGCAGCTACTATCACGGACTAGCGCAGACGACAATTTAAGTTGGGGTAAGAGACGAATATTTTCAGCGGTCCGAGGGACCAACGACGTCGGGTACGGGTTAAATACTATTTTTATTTATTTTTAATGTTTGTCTTGAAAAAGTAATTGGATCAAGGCAGAATTGAAGCCAGGCCTCGGTTTTTAAGAATTTTAAATTTTTTTCATATAATGTATTTTAAATATAATTGATAAATAGTAATCAACCAAGAACCCCGTATAACATATTTTAAAATAAATATCTAAAACGTTTATCATTAAGGCATTTCAATTTGTCTGCAAAGGAGATTTTTTAAAGTTATTTTTCCATGTTGGTATATAACCACATCAGTTGTCTACGTTCTTTTATTCTGTATTAAATTTTCCGTAAGCTAATAAATGATATGGCACACATACGGCCGTTAAAAGTTAACGATCAGTCTGGCATACGGCCGTTAAAAGTTAACAACCTTTTAGAATGTTTAACAAAATGTCAGATTTTGACAGGTTGCCTACTAAAATCATTGACGTTTTGTTAAACATTCTAAGCCGTTGTTAACTTTTAACAATTGCTAAGTCCATTGCTAAATTTAACAACGCGATCATCACTCGGCCGATAGACTCATAGACACATAATGGGATTCTGATTTTCGATTTTTTGTTTAAATTTAAGTATGTTGTTTTTTAGGTCAATGGGAACATCTATTAAATAGGTCATTTTTGTGCAGGCCTATAGGGTGGCCCAAAAAATCACTGAGAAGGTAAAGCTTAACTGTTTATTAATTCCAATATAAACATATAAAAAGAGTGAATTTTCGGAATAATATTTTATATATTTGTTTAGAGTTAAATAATTTGATTTAATATTTAACACATACAAGGTGGTCCAGTATCGTATTAATAATATGGATTATGCCAACTAAAATGTTCATATCGTCATATACTTATATGTGATATATATTTTTAGAATTTATAGATACAGTTTATTAAGGTAAATTTAAGTTAAAATATTTTGGTTTATTGTCCCAGATATACAGGGATATTTAGAATTAAACATTTTTTTTGGTTTGTTCCCACAAAATATGGAAACTTTAAGAGACAAAGTTAAAAGATAATATAATTTACTAATTTTTAAGCTAATAATCATATGAATTAATAAATAATTTAATAAACAATGTTAAATTATTAATAAGTAATTTTACACCAGCAATTTTTTGCGCGGAAAACAATTTTAAAACGACTTATCCTTAAAATATAGGTTAATCCAGGAGGCATGGTGAATTAAACCACCTAGATACTTCACCCTGTAGATGTACACAAAAATTGTTTTAGTGATGGGAAGCTTAATTTTATTATACCTCTACAAAAAAATTGCCAGAAAAATGTGCAGATTTTAAAACTCTTTACATGTGACAAAATATCTTGTATGAACAAACCAAAAAAAAAAGTCTTTAATTCTAAATATCCCCGTATATTTGGGGCAATAAACCAAAATATTTTAACTAAAATTTACCCTAAAAAACTGTCAAAAATGTATAAATTCTGAAAACATATACAAGTATATCACGTTATTAACATTTTAGTTGGCATAATTCATATTATTTATTTGATACTGGAGCACCCTGTATGTGTTAAATGTTAAATCAAATTATTTTAACTTTAAACAATTATATAAAATATTATTCCGTTGAATTTAGACGAAAAGCCACTCTTTTTATGTTTTTACTAATAAACGGTTAAGCTGTAACTTCTCAGTGATTTTTTTGGGCCAGCCTATAGGCCTGCACAAAAATGTCCCATTTAAAAGATGTTCCTATTGATCTAAGAAACAACATACTCAAATTAAAAAAAAATCGTTCGAAATCCAGAATCCCATGTTATATGTGCCATATCATTTGCCGAAAAGAGGATATTTCTTCGCCAATTAGCAACATGGGCCGACATACACAGGGCCAAAAGAATATAATTGCTACTTTTACGTCCCACTGCGAACACTTTTTTTTGATATTAAGATAGTTTAAATATCAAGCATGTGGACGTAAGAATAACTTGCTGGATATTTGGGTAATAATATTAAATCTTATTTGTAAAAAATCTAAAGGATATTGCTCATTTTTTTACTTTCTCCGGGGTTGCTACGAACTGAAATTTTAAAATTAAAAAATTACAAACTCAAATATCGGTTAATATGATATCCCAACTAACATTTTTCGGAGCCTAAAGTTTTATTAAAGGGTAACGGACATTTATAAGAGGTTTATAAGGAACCTTAACTTTTATAATAGTTTTTATAGTTTTATAAGAAAACTATTGGTGTTACAAGTTTTGTAAGACGCCTAGAAAATACCAAAATACTTAAAGTTTTATAACATTGCATCCAAAATGTTTTCATTACCTTATCTATAAAAGCTTTGGTTTTGGTTACTTAAAGTATTTAAAAGGGTTTTATAGCGTTCTTAAAAACCTTATAAAACTTTTACTATTGGGGTTTTATAGCTTACTTCGCCAAATCCTAAGGCACCTAATAAATATTCTAAAGCTACTACAAAACCTAAAGAATTTCATAAAACTTATAGGCCCAGTAGCAACTTTTTCATGTAGAAGGGGCACAGCGGGGTCCTATATTTTTTAGGTTAAAATGTTTAATAATTGTTTTCTGTGTTTTCTTAATGTTTAATAATTGATTTTAAGTGAAACATGTCACAGAAGAGAAAAAAATTAAAAAAAAAATGTAGCAGCAGCTTTTATAGAAAGTGAGCTAAAACCCGTGAGAATATTTTGCGTAGCACATCATCAGGTGATAAATCACCCACAACTTAAATTACCGAAAATGGAATAGATAAGGGCTCATATAAAACTATAGGTATTTAAAAAGCGAAATTGCAAACATGGCGTCCTTTTATATGGCGGCCATTTTTATGTTTGTGTTCGAATTGTCATAAATATTTACACAAAAATTAAGAATATTTCATTTTAAGCCATACTACTGAAGCTAAAAGACGTATTTCTTCAAAAACATGGGGTTAAGAAATGATGGGCAGTCTATTTGCCAAAAAACAAATCATAAGACATAATTTTAATTTTGAGGTTTTTACAAAAATAAATTTTTAGAGAGCCATTTAGGGGGGCGTTTTAGTTTTAGGAAGGGTAAAATGTAAAATTACTCGATAAATCTTTTGTGCCAAGTAAAATTAAGTCCTCATAGAAAATTCTCAGAGTATTTAAGTTTTTATAATAATAATTTAATACGCCATTTTGATAATATCAAAGTAAAAATCCATTGCTGTCAACTTAAGAGTAGAGCACAATAATGATGACAAGGACTTGAAATAGAACATATTGTAAACAAACGATGTAGAAGAAAATGAAGCTAAAAGGGGGCTTTTTTTACTTGGTGTTTATAAACACTGTAGGTCAGGAAGTTTATAATGGTTTTTATAAGAAATATTATTAAGGTTTAATAGCGGTAACGAAAATGTATTCCTTGCCGCTATAAAACTTATTTATGGTTTATAAAGGTAACGACAACCTTTTAGTTGCAAATAGATGAAGAGTAAAGGTTTTATATGGTAATAAAATTTAGTCACCGTTACCTTTATAAGATTCTCCATTTAAGTGCTATAGGAGTTTTATAAGAGCAACAAAAACGTTTCGCGAACCATTGATAGGTTCTTAGGTTTTATAAAATAGGCAATCGACACGTAACCGTTACCATTATAAAGCAAAAAAATGTTAGTTTGGGATAATAAATGTATATATGAATAAATAATGCTCTCATCGAAAAATTGCGCAATATTTATACAGACTAAAATAACATTTTAATTTCGAAGATATGACCTGATTTATTCTAGATCTAAATCATTTGCGGTATGTATCTGAATAGTGTAATTATCAAATATTATAATTTGCTTAAATGACCAAATAAAAAAATAAAAATGTTTATTTACCATTTATGTGATGAACCTGTGATGTAAAAATTAAAACAAGGGCTGATTTTATAACCGTACCATCACCAACTGAAATTTAAATAACTGTAAATAATAAAAGTGGATTAAAATGAGGCAAACACAAGCTAGAGCAGTGGCAGGAGTAACCTGTGAGGTATGTATTATTTTTTTATATAAGTATATTACATAAAATATCAAAATATGTATATTTATAAAAAAATTTGACATATTTTAAAATTTTAAATTTAATTTATTGTGAATTTGGTAAGCCTTGAAAAAATGAATTACTTTTGTGGTGCAGTTCAGTACTATTATCCCGAAGATACAAAATTGGGCATCTTAAAACATATTTTTTCATTCTCATCGTATCGTCTAGCAAAATTGCTTTACGCAAGGTTTCTCGGGTCCATATGTGCTCAAACTTTTTACTCTCGTGGACCACTTTTTCTTAATCCATCAACTTCCAGTGCTTTTTTGCCAGCTGACAAGGATCCTTGCAGATCGTTGTCGACTACTGGGTGTAAATGGACAACTTTTAAAATCATCGCTTTATTTATTTTTAAAAATATTTAATAATTTTTTTTAGTAAAACTGATAGAGTTATTAGTTTATTTTTGGCGAAGATATGTGGATGACACTTTTGTTATTTGGACGGGTTCTAAATCTGAGTTAAATACATTTTTAAATTTTTTAAACTCCCTACATAACAACATTCAATTTACGATGGAAATTTAATTAAATAATACACTATTTTTCAGACCTTTCTATTACTCGAAATACAAATAAAATATTTTATTCAGTTTTTAGAAAATCAACACAGACACATCACAATATTCCTTTTAATTTAAATCATCACATTTCGCATACATTGGCTGCCTTTCATTTATTAATTCATCGACTCTTCTCTATCCCTCTTTTGCCTATAGATTTCATTAATTAAAGAAACATCATTTACCAAATTGCAAAAAATACGGTTACTTTTAGATGTTAATAGACAAACTAATTAATAAAAAGTTTACCAAAGTTAGAAGGGAGATGATCAACAGTAGGGATGAGACAATTCGACCTTGGCAACCTCCTAAATACATTAAATTAACATATTTAAATAGTATTTCACTTAAAA
This sequence comes from Listronotus oregonensis, assembly GCA_019359885.1. NCBI lineage: Eukaryota > Metazoa > Arthropoda > Insecta > Coleoptera > Curculionidae > Listronotus > Listronotus oregonensis. Next base: position 89,276 of record JAHBCN010001400.1, read on the forward strand.
TCGGTAATGTATTGAGAGATATTTTGGAAAAAGTACGCATAGTTAATAGTTCTGCAATTAACTTGAAATTTATGTTATCACATACCAAAAATCAAGTTGAAAATTTAAAAAAGTGGAGTCTATAGACTGAGCTGTGGTCAATGTAACTCGCAATATGTGGGAAAAACAGGGAGAACTTTTAAAACAAGAATACCAGAAGATCTAAATTCACAAAAATCTCCAAACGATAACAGATCAGCCTTTGGAGTCCCCTTAAAAAAATCAAATTATAATTTTAATATTAACAGTAACTTTAAAATGCTACATAATATTTCAAATAGCAAAAAATAAGATGCTCTAGAAAACATAGAAATAGCAATGTTAGCAATATCTAGAGATGTTACTAGCCTAAATGAACCCATTGGAGGACAAGATCTAGAGGCAGCACATGTAGTTAGTTTGTTTAAGTGATTTTTATATTTTTTTATATATATATATATATATATATATATATATATATATATATATATATATATATATATATATATATATATATATATATATATAATATATATATAATATATATCAAAACCACACAACTGTAATTTTATAAAATATTTTATTTGTCCATTTTATGTAATGTAACATGTAGAAATTGATTGATAGGGAGCTGAATGTTTATAATTTACTGTTTTGGTTAATGTAAGTTTGTGTTGTGAACTTTTGTAAAATGTATGTTTTTTTGTGTTTTGACGCAGTTTACCCTGTGCCAAAGTGATGTGAGTTTAGTATTATTTTTCCATTTATTCATAACTTTCATACATTTACATTTTTTCAGATATATAACTAACTCTTGATAATGGTTGTTAACCGAAACGCGTCGGGTCCCATAATAAATGAAACCCTTTTAGTGAAAATAAGATAAGAAGTTTTTCTTTTACACGATAAGGAAAAGCAAAGAAATGCCTTTAACTTTAATAAATTTATTAATGTAATTTAACAAGCTATTATACAATCTTTGATGAAATGACTTAATGTAGATTGTGTTAGAATATAGTTTTTTTTGCAGTTTATAAATAATTGACGTAATTAAAATGCATTTAAGGTTTTAATGGGGTCGAGGTAATAAGTGAACAGTCACTTACATTTGTAGACGTGCATGTTTATATTAAAACAAATATATATATGTATTCTGTATTAAAATATATATATATATATATATATATATATATATATATATATATATATATATATATATATATATATATATATATATATATATATATATATATATATATATATATATATATATATATACAGGGTGTTACTTAATGGTATGTCATAATTTGAAGGAGGCATTCCTGGATCGATTTTAAGTCGAAAAGTTCATATAAACGTGGGCCCTAAAATGCTTAGTTATTAAGATACAGGGTGTTAAAGTTTTATTTTATTTTCACTTTTTAATACATTTTTCAAAGACGGTTTGAGATATTGAACTGAATTTTGGCACAGGATATTATGGCATAAAAACACACTTTTCAGATGTTCATTTAATTTTTTTGCAACCAGTGGCGTAGCTATGACGAATTTTCAAAACAATTTAAAAAAAAATACTACGCCATTGACTTGGGAAAAAATTATGGTTTTATAATAATTATCAATCAATTATAAACAAAAATCCCTTTTTCATTTTTGCCGTAAAACTTACCGTTTGGGAGAAATCGTTAATTAAAAAAATGTCTTATGACCCAAATTGCATCTTGAAAAATTATTATTGAAATAAATCAAGTTAGCTTTGCTCGTTGCCAGCGATTGTTGTTTTGTTGTTGTAAACATTATGACACTGACGTTAATTATCATTCTTGATTGTGTTAAACTTTTATTTTCAATTTTAAATACATTTTTCAAATATTTATTTTTAAGCTATTTTCTTACAAACTAGTGAACAAAAAGCAATAACAATTAAATACAATACATACATAATTTACAAAAAATGTTGGAAATGACCACCTCTCGCCTCTGTGCAGGCTTCTGCTCTTCTTCTCATTGAATTACGAACCCTTTCAAAAATTCCATGCGTGTTTCGGATAGTTTCACATCCGTCAATAATTCTATTTCTGAGTTCTTCTAATGTCACAATTGGTGTATGATAAACTAATGTTTTTAGGTGTCCCCACAAATAAAAATCTAGGCTGTTCAGGTCAGGCGATCTAGGTGGCCAAAATTGTGGTCCTCCACGGCCTATCCAATGATTTTGGTAGGCTCTATTTAAATGCTGACGAGCCAATATGCTAAAGTGGGCGGGAGCGCCATCATGCATAAACCAAAGTTGTTGCCGTAACTGAAGAGGAACATTTTCAAGAAGCAAAGGCAAATCATTTTGGAGAAAATTACAATAATCCTGTCCGTTAAGGCGTCCTGGTAAAAAATGGTCCAATTAAATGGTCGGATACGATACCGATCCAAACGTTCAGTGAAAATTGTTCCTGAAAATGTGTCTCTGTAATCGCATGAGGGTTTTCCTGGGCCCAGTAATGATAGTTATGGAAATTGGTTATTGCATTTCTTGAAAAATTTGCTTCGTCCGTAAACAATATTTTGGCATCAAAATGAGGATTTTCTGTTACTTTTTGGAGATACCATCTACAAAATTGCGTACGTGGTTCATAATCTCTAGGAAGCAATGCCTGAACCCTATGTATGTGAAAAGGATATAACAAAGAATCTCTTAAAATCTCCCATACCGTCTTGTAGCAGATGTTTAATGCCGTACCTATTTTTCGCGTACTTGTGGTTGGATCCTCTTCGACTGCATGCAGGACAGCCTCCTCCACTGCCGGTGTTCTAACTGTACGGGGCCTTCCCTCGGAAATATTAGCTTTAAAACTGCCAGATTCAGTCAGACGACGATGAATGTTTAGAAATGTTCGTCTATCTGGGAGAGCGCGATTAGGATACCTTTCTTGATACAAACGCCGCGCCTCCACAGCATTACCATTAGCTAGACCATAAAGAAAATGCATTTGTGTCATTTCCAAATTAGAATAATTTACCATTTTTTTTAACTAGCAAAATGCACGTTTTAAGATCGAAGGAGAAATAAATACAAACTGTCAAGAATGATAATTAACGTCAGTGTCATAATGTTTACAACAACAAAACAACAATCGCTGGCAACGAGCAAAGCTAACTTGATTTATTTCAATAATAATTTTTCAAGATGCAATTTGGGTACATAAGACATTTTTTTAATTAACGATTTCTCCCAAACGGTAAGTTTTACGGCAAAAATTATAAAACCATAATTTTTTTCCCAAGTCAATGGCGTAGTATTTTTTTTGTAAAATTGTTTTGAAAATTCGTCATAGCTACGCCACTGGTTGCAAAAAAAAATTAAATGAACATCTGAAAAGTGTGTTTTTATGCCATAATATCCTGTGCCAAAATTCAGTTCAATATCTCAAACCGTCTTTGAAAATGTATTAAAAAGTGAAAATAAAATAAAACTTAACACCCTGTATCTTAACAACTAAGCATTTTAGGGCCCACGTTTATATGAAACTTTTCGACTTAAAATCGATCCAGGAATGCCTCCTTCAAATTATGACATACCATTAAGTAACACCTTGTATATATATATATATATATAATATATATATATATATATATATATATATATATATATATATATATATATATATATATATATATATATATATATATATATATATATATATATATATATATATATATATATATATACATATATATATAAAATTATTATCTTTATAAAAATAACCTAATGTTTCTTATTGAACGATAAAACTTATCGACCGACCTAATATCGTCAATATTACCTATGTTTTGTTGTGGTCTTTACTATTTTATAAACCGAAAATTTTAACATTAATTAATAAATTCAGGCAAAACTCTAATTTTATTTAATATTAACCTGACAGTTCCAAAGCATAAAATGTACGGTTTGGGCTTTTTTGTATATTTTACATTGTTAATATTTTCAATACAACTTTTCATCCCTTTAAAAGCGAGTTATTGAAATTTTATAAACTTTTTAGGAATTTTTAATAAAAACCACCATATATATATATATATATATATATATATATATATATATATATATATATATATATATATATATATATATATATATATATATACAGAATATATATATACAGGGTGTCCCAAAAGTAATGGGACACAGAGCAACAGCAGATTCCTTAGGTTGAAATAATGCAATTTACGTAAACTTGCCTTATCCGAAACTTGATAATAACAAAGATACAGGGTGTTAAACTTTTAATTTTACTTTTGTTTTTTCTTAATAATTTTTTAACCAAATGAGCTAGCGGTACAAAATTTAGGATCTGGGGTTTAGAGAAATTTAAATTGTCCACGGTTTTGATATTTAAGGGCGCTAGGCTACCTCATTTTGATCTAACTTTTTTTAGTTCAAGAATATTGACCTGTTTATTAAAAATAAGTTACTATAAATCCATCTGCATCCAAAATGTATACTTTATTTGTCTTAGGAGCAGCCTTCCGAGATAAGCGCACTTGGATCCTACATTTTTTTATGGAAAATGAATTTGGCCAATTGTTTTCAAAATTTGCATAGTGATAGTTCTTAGCACGGTGATCAAAGTTTTAGGGCACAAACCCGAAATCTCCCCAAAATCACCCTCAAAAGTCACTGGGGATTTGGGGACCTTTGAGGGTGATTTTGGGGGGGTTGGAGGCGTTTTCGGGTTTTGTGCCCTGAAGAATCTTTGATCACCTTGTTAAAAATTATCACTTTGCAAGGTTTGAAAACAATTGGCCAAAATTCATTTTCCATAAAAAAATTGTGGGATCCTTTAAAGTGCGTTTATCTCGAAAACGGCTGCTCCTAGAGATTTAGACATAGAATACATTTTTGATGCAGATGAATTTATAGTAACTTATTTTTTAGTAAGCAGGTCAATATTCTAAGCTTAAAAAAAGTTACGACATCTAAAACAAGTGAGGTAGGCCGTAGCTGGCGCCCTCTAGTAGCAATATCAAAAGCGTGGACGAATTTAAATTTCGCCTCAGATAACCCCAGATCCCAATTTATGATCGCTAGGTCATTTGGTTAAAGAATCATTAAGAAAAACGAAAGCAAATTAAAAGTTTAACACCCTGTATCTTTGTTATTATCAACTTTCGATAAGGATTAACGTAAATTGCATTATTCGACCCGAGGAACCTGCTGCTGCTCTGTGTCCCATTACTTTTGGGACACCTATATATATATATATATATATATATATATATATATATATATATATATATATATATATAATATATAAAATATATATATATATTATATATATATATATATATATATATATATATATATATATATATATATATATATATATATATATATATATATATATATATATATGTAATGGGACACACAGCAACAGCAGATTCCTTAGGTCAAAATAATGCAATTTACGTAAACTTGCCTTATCCGAAAGTTAATAATAACAAAGATACAGGGTGTTAAACTTTTAATTTTGCTTTCGTTTTTTCTTAATAATTCTTTAACCAAATGACCTAGCGGTACAAAATTTGGGATCTGGTGATTTTTTGATATATATATATATATATATATATATATATATATATATATATATATATATATATATATATATATATATATATATATATATATATATATATATATATATATATATATATATATATATATATATAATCGGTGTGTAAAAAGGGCCCAAAAAACCCCTTTTTGTCATTGAATTTAAGCTCTTCAAAATTTTTTCATACTTGTATTAAGCATACCAGCATATCAAATTTTTCATAATTTTCATACACTGCCATTATTTAAAGAAATTGATAAATATCAATTAAATAAAAATACTAAAAGAACGAAAATAAACTGGTTCTGGAAATTCAACTAAAAGTCGGTCAAAAAACCAAAAGGATAGACAAATATTTTTGTTTCTTTTAAGTTCATTTAGTTTTAGAGAAGAGAGATTGGAGATGTGAGGGTGTCCCAAAATGCAACATTTTTAAAAATGCCCTGTATTTTAAAAACTAAAAGGGCTAATTTTGTTAACGGCATCTTTAGCTTAACAAAAAAGTAGCACCCTGCCACGAAAACTGCATTCCGCTAATGGAGATACCCCATAAAAGTAACCAAAATGGGACACCCTGTACTATTTACCTTCGGTACAAAAACTTTAAAAACCAAATTTAAAAAAAATATTCCAATAATCATTAACTGTCAACATGTGCATTATGGAGGCCTAACATAAAGTCAAGTTTAAAATATTATCACCTTTTTTTTGAGAAAAACATCTGTGACAGACAAACGCAAAAGTAATCCTATAAGGTTTGGTTTTTGGGTAGGAAACCTACTTTTATTTAAAAGTAGGTTTCCAGGCCAAAATAACCCTACTTTGTCATTGAAAAAATGTCGAAATTTCGAAAAGTGCCCCCTAACGAGGATACAGGTCCCTAAAGGGGTGCCTAGCAAATCTCTTTTTTGTCTTCAGCTTTTATACCGATTTGTATAATTTGGTAAAATTTTTATATACCTCGTCTAAAAAAATTGAACGTATTACAATCTATGTAACAATAACTTCAAACAATATCAGTGTGTTAATAGAGGAGACGGTAGCTTAGAGGTCAACTTGTACAATTTCTTGTTTAAAATCTCTTATAATATTGGCTTTAAATACTATATGACTTATCATTTTTTTCCATATGTATGCGATATCTGTATTGATTTCATGGTCATCTTAACTTTTTTAAAACTTCCTTATTTTTTTTTGTTTAAAGGATTTTTTGTAGCTAAAATATATTTAAAATATTTAACGTTATAAAGCATTTATAGACCGTCAGCCCGCCGCAGAAAAATAGGACCAATCATACCCAGTATACCCTTTTAAATAGTGAATATTGACTATGCGCTAATCGTTTATTGGTACGTTTTATAGGATGACTGCGATTAAATAAATAGGAATTAGACCCTGTTGAAACAATATTCTCAGTATGTATTAAATTTAATGAAAAAAATAAATCGAAAAATTATTGGCATACATGTAAGTCTTAAGGGTCAAGCTTGACATTTGCTTTTGTTAAAAAAAAATAGGAGGTTTAGAACAATCGTATTCAGTAAATCACTTATTCTGAGTTAAAGTTAAAGGTTATTCATCGCAAAATTAATGACACGTTATGTATGGGCCCTTACATCTGCAAAAACACTTTTTTGGGACTATCGCACTCAGTATACCATTTATCCCAAATAAACATGCTTAAGAGTCAAATTCGAGCATGAAAAATCTGTGAACTGACTCAGTCGCCATCTAGACCTAACTATGTTAAGTGCCCGACATATGATTATTTCTAAAATTGGGCAACAGGGCAGACTGTCACTGTCCGTCCCAAGGTCTCCCTCCCCAGTAACACAAGAATAACTATAAAATTTATTCTTGTGACAAAATATTTATTTTTCTAACAAGTGCGGAAAGTGATACTTTTCCGCACGCGGCTGCCGTTACACGAACGACGCGCAGCGGAGTTCGGGTAAGCAGCCAAGAGTGTTAGGAACAATGTTTTTTAAGGGTAAAACTGCAGAAAACATTGGGTTAATCACTAGTTTTGGAAGGTCATAAGCTTTTAAAATATAAAATAAGAAATTCCAAAAAAACATTCGGATCGAATTAACAAATTATATTGGACCTCCAAACCCAAAAAATTTCTAAAAAAAATAACTTTCCTAAAAATCTCAATACATACAATCACAATAACAGACTTTACAGGTAAGGTAAATCGTTAAATTATCACATACAATTTCTTTTGCGCTAATACATTTTAGGTTATCATTCAACTTGATGTTATTAAAAAAATGCTAGTCAAGTAAAACTACTTTTACTTCCAGTAATTTTCTTTACTTCAGTTACTTTGGTTTACTTCAAGTACTTTGTTTTACTTAAAGTAAAATACTTGAGTAGAACTTCAAGTACTTTTTGAATTAACTTGGAAAACCAAGTACATTTTAACTAGTACCTACTTGTACTAGTACTTGAAATACTTTTTAAAAAAGCATAATCTTGGTACTTGTACTTGAAGTACTATTTAAAAGTACTTTGATAAAATTTTGTATATCTGTTTGATTTATCATACAGGGTGGGCCAATGAAAAAAAATATTTTTAACCCTGCCACTTCAACCCCTAGGGGGTGAGCTTTACATATAAATTCTTAAATGGAAAAGGGGGTCGACTGATACCTCATTTTAAAGATCATCGAAACCTCATTTTAACACTTCCTAGTTTTTTAAATTTGATGCAGCAGTTTTCAAGAAAATACGTTTTATAAACATAATTGGCCTATAATCGAAAGTAACGCTTTTTCAGTTTTAGTACTATTTTTTATTTAGTATTTTTGTTTTTTAATCTTGTCCTATCCAACTTAAAAAGTAAGGAAGCATTAAATGTCACTTACGCTTTAAAATTATAAAAGTATTGTCAGTGTCTTGTTTAGAATATTATCAGACCAAGGTTAGCAGTTATTTTTGCTATGTAAAAAATTATAAATAATGCAGTTAGTTTTTTATCTTTCTTTGGAACTAATTTACATTCAATTTATGTAAATTTAGTATCTCACAGGATTTTGTCTGTGATTATTTCGGCTTATAATCTTTAATCATGCTCTAAATGGTTTACTCAACGGCGGAAAGAGTATCGATAATTAAACTTTATTATGAAAACGGTAGGTGCGCTAATAGTACAGCACAGTTATTTAATGAAACTTAATCCAGATAAGCATGTCAAACGGAAATACGTTATTGAACTAGTAGCCAAGTTTAAGGAGACAGGATCTGTGGCAAATCGAAAACGAATCGCTCCTAATCGAATAGTGGGAAACAAAGCAATGCAAATTGCTGTTTTGGGTCACGTCAATATCGATCCTACTTTAAGTACCAAGTAATTATATACAGTTCCTGGCATAAGCCCGTTAAAGTTTTTCCTGTGGGGTAACTTAAAGAGTAAAATTTATAAAACTCAACCAGAATCTCTAAATTATTTACGTCAACGGATCATTGATGAGTGTCGGAACATTAAACCTGAAATGCTTCGGAACGTCCGAAACCATTTTGAACAAAACCTGTATGACTGCATGGAAGCAGGAGGCCAACATTTTGAACACTTGTAAACTTAAAAAGTAAAATAGAAGGAAAGTTTTGAATGTAAATGTTTCCGTTATTTGAAATCACCCCCCCCCCCCTCGTAGTGTTACCCTTACCAAAAACTAAAAGCTGTGCTTAGAAAGAATGACGTTTTCCCCCAAAAAAAATGGCCATTAAAAAAATTTTAATCTGGGCTATTTGGCCTTACATACTTTTTTTTGTAGTTGTTGTGTGTTATTTTTAAAGACGAAAATAAAACAAACTTTATTAAATCAGTATATCGAGATAATAAAAGAAAACTAGTGATGCCGCCGAGACAAGAGATTCTTGTCTCAACTGATTTTTCTTTTGGAATTAAACATAGTGATGTTTAAAGTATTAAAGATTAAAAAATTTAAAGATGATAAAACAATTATTTTTTCAATGTTGACTTGTTATTAAATTCAAAATTATTTTCTCGAAAACTACTGCTTTAAATTTAAAAAACTAGGAAGCATTGAAAAGAAGATTCGATGATCTTTAAAATGAGGTATTAGTCAACCCCCTTTTTCATTTAAGAATTTAGGAGTGAATCTTACCACCGTCCCCCTAGGGGGTTGAAGATAGATAGATAGATAGATATTTTGAATTAAGGTGCGTCAGCAACTAAGGCCATTTAGCACCAATTAGCATATTTTATGTATTAAATCGTGACAGGGTTAAAAATAAGCGCAAAATGTGTCCTCCTCGAAATAAAATCGACGGGTCCGAGTAAAGCTCGGATTATAGGCAGAATAAATTGTGAAAATAGGTGCCTTTATAGGCATAGTTTTTATCAACAAAGGGCAGGTAATAGAGAAAAATAGGCAGGTAATCGAAAAAATAGGCAGTTTTTTAATAAAACAATATCTATATACTAACAGTGTTATTTATTATTAATTACTTTTATGCAAAAAAAACATTCCGATTAAAGCATGCATTATTTTTCCAAATTTTCAATTAAAAATTATTGCCTTTTATTAGACAAAACGTATTTATAAGCAGAAAAACTACGTTCTACGTCTACAGACCTAATTGGAGCGAATTTCAAGTTAGATATTATGTTAGGTCTAATGTCTGATGTCTGATAGCTGGTCCGAAAATTATTCTTCTTTACTTACAACTTTTGATACTTGTACTAAAGTTTGAAATCCCCAATTTTTTTGTAAAACTTCTTTTAATTTTCTAGGAATTATTGAACCGACTTTACCTTTAGCTGATTTAATTGCTTTCTCTAGTTGCGTAACTAAATTGGTAGATTCATCCAAGGGCAAGCCCTGCGATTCTAGTTTTAAGATAGTTGAAGTTAATAAGGCGTAATTGTTGTAAATATAAGCTAACTGGTGCGAAGTTTGCGTATTAGCTAAAACAGATTTACATTCTTTAATTGCATTTGAAGTTTCCTCGTCAAACATAAACATATATTTTTTAATATCTTCATAATGTTTAAAATAAAAGAATGCAGCTTCTGACCATGTTCCCCACCTGGTTATTACCGGCTTTGGTGGAAGTGGTACATTTGGTAAGTTTTCTCTATAAATTTGAACTCTTAACGAAGCCTTAACAAACAATTTTTTGACATTACTAATTAGATCGTTTACCAAAGGAAATTGATTTCTAATTTCATCTGCAACTCTGTTAACTCCGTAAGCTAAGCAAGTACAATGAATGAGATTTGAATAAAATATTTTTAAACAATTGGCCGCTTTCACCATATTATGTTGCTACGTCAGTTAACATTAGGATAATTTTATCATGAGGAACAGCAGCAGGTAAAAAGAAATTACTTAGACTTTCTTGAATAAATCGACTAATTGTAACATGGTTTGTTAAAAAGGATTTACTTGGTAAATTTTCAGACAAAATTCCAATTAGTAAATTGGCTATATACCGACTACACATATCCGTGGTCTCATCAACTACAAAATATATATTATTGTTGCCTATATACTGCTTGACTTGATGATAGTTATCCAAATAACAATTTTCTAAATAATTTTTTCTAATTTTACTTTCATCGGGTACAGGTTTTTTACAATATTTTTCCAAGAATGACTTAAAAATAGTGTTATTTAATTTATTTAAAGGAATATTTGATGCTACTGGCGCCTTACATAAATCACTCATAAATATTTCTTCATCATTTTTTTTTGTCGATTATTTGAAAAACACTTATCCAGCGACATTTGCGACAAGCAGGACGATTTTTGTTGTTGCAATTTTCTTTTGTGTAAAGACGTACCACACTACTGATCGATAAAATATTTTTTCGTGCTGGATATGTGGAAAGTAACGCCCTAATTTAGTTGGGTATTCACATTAAAAAATAAATAGGTACTGTTGCCAAGATTGCAAAAACAGATATGACAGAGTAAATAAATTTAGAGTACTTACCACTTTTCCACAAGGCTTACAGAAAACACCATCACGCTCCAATAATAATTCTGGATACGACTTTACTCACGACACTAATTTTTGGTCCGCCATTACAAGACAATACAGCAAAAAAATTCTAAATATTTTTGAGGGAACAACAACTTATCTATTGAAGCTCTCTTTTAAAAATAAAATTTTTTATACTAGAATTAGGCTAATTTAGGGCAATTACGTACCTATCTAACTAAGAATGGCGGCTTGCGAGCTATTTATTTGATTACTTTATTACTTTATGATGGGTTTTGCCGATTTTGGGTTTTACCCTCGACCTGCAAAAGGGTCAAATCTAAAAAATCCATAGAAATAATATTTTAAGCTACGTATTTAAATTATTAATTGGTAAAATTTTAATAATAAGCCATTATAGGCTATTTTTGGCAACCAGTAACAAAATAGGCAAACTATAAACAAAAAAGGCAAAAACGGCAAAAATAGGCAAAAATAGGCAAAAAGGCAAAAAAAGGCATTTTGCCTAAAATCCAAGCCTTAGGTCCGAGCGATTTTTTCCAACTAACCATAGATATGAGAAATCGGCCTTGTTTCGTTTTCATTGGCCCGCCCTGTATGTTAATATTTTGCAATTCCAATAATATTACATACATACGTGTCGACTTGATATTTGTCTTTAGTCGATTAAAAATAGTAAAAAATTCCGCCATTTTATAAATGTTTAAGTAAATAACCCATTATATTAAATCTGGCAATAGCAGATTAATTTACTTAAAGACCCTATCAGTTTAGGACACACTGTATAAATTTGTGCAAATCTAAATCCTTACAAAGAAATTTTGCGATTTGAGTACAGAATATGTTAAAAATGCTATTGACCAGCGTATCTAAAAAATACTTGGTATTAACAAATCACATACCGTGCTTAATATGGGTACCATTTAAATACAATGTCAATGTCGGTGATTAGCGAATTCCGAAAATTATCTAACATTTGCACGGTTTAATGGGATAAAGGTAGGGGCTACATGGGTTCGCGAATACCACGATAATATGCAAAAATAAAGTGGGGCTTCAACACAAACTAGCGCTTCGATGGATTTTAAATTCATTCGAATTAAGTAATTGTTAATATACCTTATACAGACAGATATTTAAACGAAAGTGCACCGCTTGGAGATATGAACGAGTGTTCCACTTAGGAAAGTGATAAAAGTTCTTCGAGTACTTAAGTGAAAACACTTTCATTGCAGGTGGGTTATAACCTAGTAGAATTGTATTTCTTTTGCTTTGCCTTATTTTATTGTTTTCTTTTTCGTGGAGTGTTGATGCGTTAAGTGATTGCTTTTTATTATTTTTGTCTTGTTTTACCTATGTGAAATGATCAAATCGGATTATTGGGTTTTTAATGCTAACTTTGGATTTTAGTAACTTTTTTGCGGCCGCTTCGATTAAGCGCCTTTAAGTATACAACCACCTTCAGCGGCATATAAATTCTAGCGGTTAAACTCTATTTGTTTATGGCATTACAACACAATGAAAAACTATTGTTTCGACATTGCATAATTTTCGTTTATCATACTCGATATAAAGGTTAGGTTCTACCTACAGAGCTGAGATACTGAGAAAAAAAGACATAAGATCTCCCCCCCCCATTTTTTTCATTCTTAAACTCAGAAAAAAGGGATGAGATAAAACTTGTAAACATATTTGCTATCGTGAAAGTATACGTTAATAAAATTTTGAAGGCATTCCGAGCGGTGCTTTTTTTGTATCCATTTTTTTGTCAATTTAGTATCCGAGCAATATGAACATGTTTACTTAATATTTAGTGATTTTTTTGTGTTGGATTTGTTTGGTTCCATTTGTTTCATTGTTGTTTTATTGCATTATCATGCCAAGAGTTCGCAGACGTGCTAATTTTAATCAACTTTCCGAGTTTGAGGGGGGTCGGATAATCGGATAACGTAAAGTCGGATTTTCTTTTAAAGGAATCGTTAATCGAATACCAAAAAAACATGTCAAGTCAAAAAAGGTTGGAACAAAATTGTGGACAGAACTTGGTCTAATTTTAGATCTTAGTACTTTAAGAGGCTGGAATATCTTTGGACTACTTGTCAAGTCAAACATGTAAGGGAGGGATCGGTTTGTTCAGATCCCGGAATATATATATATATATATATATATATATATATATATATTTTTTTTATATATTATATATATATATATATATATATATATATATATATATATATATATATATATATATATATATATATATATATATATATATATATATATATATATAAAGTGGAAGGGTAGTCTTGACCGACTAGTTGAATACAAAGATTCTAAATTCTTGGGGATTCGGTCTAGGGCTGAAGTAAAATACTTACTAAACGCCGAGCTTTCGGAAATTTATTTTTTCCTTTTTCAAGGCTACAATATAAAGAAAAATTTTTTTACAATCAAAAATTAATCTACAAATGCAACTTATTGTTTAAAAGAAGAAAACGATAAAAAAATATATAGGAAAATATAACAATAAAACTTTTACGTGCAAAGTGAAGTTTTCTTAAAGCTGGAGTCTTTATAAGAAACATAATCAATTCACTGTTTTACATCTTAGTGCTAATAATTTTTTTGCATTTAAATTTTTTTAACATTTATACATCCTGGTGTTTTCGACATCTTGGAAATTATACTGTTAAGTTAATACATATCGAATTCAATAGCAGTAGTGGTATTATCAGGACAAATTCCTTTGTAGGTTTTCTTTTTTGTTATTTTGTCGAAAAATATGTATAAAGTGTGCATGTTGGAAATTTTACAGAAAATTCTTTTAAAATTAGGATTTTTCTTTCCTTTATATTTTATTATACAATAATTTAAAAAAGTAAGGATGGATACAAGAAGAAATTTTTTTTGGATTTTTGAAAGAAGAAAAACCATGATTTGGAAAGCAGGGCATCCTGATCCTTAAGAACAGGAACTTGATATACGATGCCTGGAAACGAATTCCAACGACCAAAATGGGTAGAAAATACACAATGACGGAATTAAAAAAAGGAGGAATCTCTAATGGCGTCATTTAGAGGTTACCAAAATAAGATTAAAAAGTCCCCGAAAAGATAGACTAGTAGTGATAAAGTATACAAACCAAATTGGTTTGCTTATGTTAATGTTGTTTTGTACAAACATTTGTATTCCCATGCTAAATAAAACCTTGGCCAAGTCACCTGTATGTGTGTACCAGCGTGCTTGTCAAATACCGACAATTTTTTTTCTCGGATCTCGTTGTTCGGCGAGAAGCAAATATTCGGTATTTGCCAAATATCGCATGTGTATTCCACCTTAAGAAACAAAGGCAATTTATCATATTTCGTCTCAATAAATAGGACAGGTGTGCCTACTATATTTCGATCCTCATTTCACAGAACTGCTTTAATATTTTAAATGACAATAAATTGGAGTTATTACTTTTTCTGCATTTTACTTCAGATACATCTTATTTTCAAAAATTTAAATGTGTGCTTTTATCAATCTACGTGATCTTTAATAAAAAGGTTTTTTAATCTAAAAATAAAAGAAAATGATTCTTGTTAGTGAAACCAATAAAAATAATTCTCCTTTTTACAAAGTTCTTACCATATGTGAGTTGAAAACATGAAACAGGTTTAATACCAATGAAGAACAAAACTTCATTCACATTCCTCTTTAAAACTAAGTGACTTCTTGGTTTTTAGCACGTGGATCGTTGCACCATGTTACTAACAAGACTTTTGCAGGTGAAAGAAATATAACAAAAAGCAAAAGAATTTATAGTTAAAAAAACTTACAAAAAACAAAGTACGTTTTAAAACTTAACGACCAATGAGCGCTGTCAAGTTAGACTTAAGAAATAGAAATTTGATATAATGATTTTAAAAAACTTTTGGATTTTCCATTTTAAGATTTGGACATCACAGGCCGCATCATGCAGAACTGACAGAGCCATCTGTCGTGGTGCCTAGGTAATTGTTATACACTGCTCACAATTGAGGATTTGCAGATGCATTATTGTATTTTGAAAATGAATACCATTTACAAAGGTTTAAAATTAATAGATTGTAATATGTATGTACCTACAAATGCAAGAAGTTCGATCACTTATTATTGAATTTAACGAAAAATTGTTATCGTTTTTTGGTACGAGAGAATATAATTATAAATGGAGCTAAGATTTTGGATATCACTCCTTTTATTCATAGATTTTGGTTGTAAGTAAATATGTACCATTTCTAGGAAAGTTCTTTTGTACCAATTGTCAGCTCTATCGAAAATTATTGCATTCTGCCAGTCCATAGCGTGTCCAGCAGTGTTTACATGTTGAGAGAGTGCACAAGAAAGAACACCTCTGAGTAACATAAAAGTGACGCCAGAAGAGGTGTTCTTTCTTGTGCACTCTTAACTATAAATTCTTTTGCTTTTTGTTATATTTCTTTCACTCCGTAAAAGTCTTGTTAGTAACATGGTGGCAACGATCCACGTGCTAAAATCTAAGTTAAAGTCAATGTAGTTTAAAAGGTATGATGAAGTTTTGTTCTTCATTGCTATTAAACCTGTTTCATGTTTTCAACTCACATATAGTAAGAACTTTTTGTAAAAAGGAGAATTATTTTTTTGTTCTTTAACTAGTCAGTCACATTACCTTCCTCTCTTTATATATATATATATATATATATATATATATATATATATATATATATATATATATATATATATATATATATATATATATATATATATATATATATATATATATATATGTATATATATATATATATATATATATATATATATATATATATATATATATATATATATATATATATATATATATATATATATATATATATATATATATATATATATATATATATATATATATATATATATATATATATATATATATATATATATATATATATATATATATATATATATATATATATATATATATATATATATATATATATATATATATATATATATATATATATATATATATATATATATATATATATATATATAATAATGTAATTATGTGGTTTAGGACTTTTCACTTATTAAATTCTTAAACCTAAATTTGTCAATTTGGAACTTAGCACTCTTAAGCGTATTAACTTGCCATTTAATTAAATTAAACAGAAAATTATTTAAGTCAAATAGTATCTTTGTCATCTAAAGACTTCCTTCGTAGATCTAAATTTTTTAGAAAATGGATGGTTAGCTGCAGGAATACACATGGACCTGCATAGTTGAAGCAGACTTTGATATGTATTGTTTTCTAGACACGAGGCTTTTTATAAAGCAAATCAACATTACCCATTAACCCGCTAGCAGTCCTCGTGGAGATTTTTTTAATGAGAATGGATTGAAATTCTAGATCGGAAAGTTTTTATTTATAAAATATTTGGGTAGGATCGGCTTTTCTATACTGTAGCCATTTTATTTTTAGCCAATTGGCAGTTTATTCTTTTTCATGTTTGTTTTGATTTTTAATTACCATCAAGGAAATATGTTTAAAATTTAACAAGTGATCGAAGTTAAGTTTAAAAAAATATTTTTTTTTGTTTTTGCCGAGCTTGCAGCTGCATACTAACACTCAAGCGTAAAAGTATCAACTTTATTGCCCCTAGGCTCAGTTTTAGTTCTTGTTAGTCTCAGTCTAGTTTGGTTTATGACTTTTATTGGTAATTCCAAAACTGCTTTAAGAAACATTGCAGCATTGATACAATTTCTGTTCTACTCAAATGCGGTCTCAATAAAAAGTAATTTCTTTTAGGAAGGGATCAAGATTTTGCAAAACATGCCACAAGCAAGTTGAAATTTTTGAAGATCCTACACCTTCATGCCACATATAATTAGTGGCTTTAAAAGTTGCCAAGTTGTAAACAGTAAAGTTAAAAGTCTTTAACTTCTGAGCATAATAATTTACCAATATATAGAGATGGTGTTACAAGAATTTTCCATGACCACTGTATAGAAGCAGAGCTGTTGTCATTTTTAAGACTCGCTTTAACTCTTTAGAAATGACAATAAATTGGAGTTATTACTTTTGCCATTTGCTTCAGAATATCTGCATTTTCAAAAATTTAAATGTGTGCTTTTATCAATCACGTGATCTTTAATAAAAAGGTTTTTAATCTAAAAATAAAAAGAAAATGATTCTTGTTAGTGAAACCAATAAAAATAATTCTCCTTTTTACAAAGTTCTTACCATATGTGAGTTGAAAACATGAAACAGGTTTAATACCAATAGAAGAACAAAACTTCATTCACATTCCTCTTTAAACTACATTGACTTTAACTTAGTTTTTAGCGTGGATCGTTGCCATATAGTACCTAACAAGACTTTTACGAATTGAAAGAAATATAACAAAAAACAAATTTATAGTTATAAAAGCTTTTACAAAAACAAGTACAGTTTAAAACTTAACGACCAATGGGCGTAATAATATATATATATATATATATATATATATATATATATATATATATATATATATATATATATATATATATATATATATATATATATATATATATATATATATATATATATATATATATATATATATAAAAATGTAATTATGTGGTTTAGGACTTTTCACTTATTAATTCTTGGCTTCTGAAATTGTCAATTTGGAACCTTAGCACTCTTAAGCGAATTAACTTGCCATTTGAGGTAAATTAAACAGAAAATTATTTAAGTCAAATAGTATCTTTGTCATCTAAAGACTTCCTTCGTAGATCAAATTTTTTGAAATGGATGGTTGCAGGAATACACATGGATACCATTGAAGCAGACTTTGATATGTATTGTTTTTCTAGACACAAGGGCTTTTTATATTCAAAATCAACATGCCAACTAACCGCTAGCAGTCCTCGTGGAGATTTTTTAATGAGAATGGATTGAAATTCTAGATCGGAAAGTTTTTATTTATAAAATATTTGGGTAGGATCAACTTTTCTCTACCTTATTTATTTTCATCCAATTGGCAGTTTTATTCTTTTCATGTTTGTTTTGATTTTTAATTACCATCAAAATATGTTTAAAATTTAACAAGTGATTAAGTTTAAAAAAAGGTTTTTTTGTTTTTGCCGAGCTTGCAGCTGCATACCAACACTCAAGCGTAAAAGTATCAACTTTATTGCCCCTAGGCTCAGTTTTAGTTCTTGTTAGTCTCAGTCTAGTTTGGTTTATGACTTTTATTGGTAATTCCAAAACTGCTTTAAGAAACATTGCAGCATTGATACAATTTCTGTTCTACTCAAATGCGGTCTCAATAAAAAGTAATTTCTTTTAGGAAGGGATCAAGATTTTGCAAAACATGCCACAAGCAAGTTGAAATTTTTGAATCTCACCCTTCATACCACATATAATTAGTGGCTTTAAAGTTGCCAAGTTGTAAACAGTAAAGTTAAAAGTCTTCCCAACTTCTGAGCATAATATAATTTATAATATCACTAAGAATGGTGTTACAAGAATTTTTTCCATGACCACTGTATAAGAAGCAGAGCTGTTATTTACTCTTAATCGTTCTTTATCATCTTTTTTATGGGCCCTAGCTTTTTGTTTTTTGATAAGATGTAAATAGTTCTGCTGTTGTGGTGATAACTTTTCTTGTTCTCCCAAAGAACTGAATTTCGGGCACAAATCGCACTTTTTTTGTTTTTTGGAAAGATAAAATCCAAAAGTAAATTCAGTAGTAAAAATATTTCTGTAAGAGCCAAATTTTTATCCAGGAAAAAATGTTTGTAGTCTTCATACAACTGTTTTTCAGAAATATTCGAGGTCAAATAATTTCTTTTGGTAGTGTTTCGACAATAATGCAACGAAACTACAGGCATCAGTTTGATATGTTCTCTGATTACATTTATTACATTTTCAGGTCTCTTTTGAGGAGGACTTTTTTACCACGCAAGTCTGGTTTAATTGTTCCTGTAATAGAAACCTTATTGAATGCGATTCTAACTGCTACCAGAAATATTAAGGGTAGAATGAAAAAAAAAATGACAAACTTGACGCGGAACTTGATTTGATGTTAAATTGTAAACAAAAGTATTAGATCGTCTGTTATTGTTTTCACTATAACACTGTCATTTTGGAATCCTTTCTAAATTTTGTTTACATTTATAATGACAACGACATAACATATCTCCCACAGATTTAGCGGATTTCAGTTTACCTTTCTGTGTATAGTTCCGTTTTCTTCTAATCTTATTTTTTGCACATTTTTTCTTCCATAAGTTTGGATCTCTTTTTCTTTTTTAAGTTAGCTTTCTAGCCGAAATTTCTTGGAACTTACTTAAAATGGGTTCATTTAAGTAAAAAGAGGATTTTTGGGGGGTATTTCCTTATCCTGCCTTTTGTGTTAATAACCCCCAATAATCCTACTATCTGTTTAAGTTCGGTTTTCCTGTGTTTGAATTTCGTCTGAAAAAATGTCAGTAAAGTTACAATTTAATTGGACAATCTCAACCCCCGTGTAAAAAACCAGGTAGCAAAAGTAAAAGTTATCCTCATCACTGACATTGTATTCGTTGCTTTTCTGGTTTAGTGTTGCAAAAATAATAATTTGTTTTTTCCCCTAATTTAATTGAAAAAGAGACACACTCCACATTAATAGTAAAAAGGCCAAAAAAATTTTATTTATATATATATATATATATATATATATATATATATATATATATATATATATATATTTATATATATATATATATATATATATATATATTTTTATATATATATATATATATATATATATATAATTTTATTATTTAAATTTTTAAAATTAGGTTATAATCCAAATATCATATTTTAAAAAATGGGGAACTATTCACTACCAAATTTTCTCGAAGAAATTAAATTATTGTAGAAAAAAGTGCAAAAGCTTAAATTTTTCCCATGGAAGATTTGGGCTTATACCTTTTGAATATATTTAAAAGGTAAAGTAATGATCAGTGGCTCAAATCTTTTCATCAGTATAAAATTTAAACATTTTAAAGCATTTTAAACAGTCACAACTGAAAAATTAACTTTTTGTGGATTAGGATCATTCACCACGGGGGCGACATTATATATATATATATATATATATATATATATATATATATATATATATATATATATATATATATATATATATATATATATATATATATATATATATATATATATATATATATATATATATTTATATA
Source organism: Listronotus oregonensis (assembly GCA_019359885.1). NCBI lineage: Eukaryota > Metazoa > Arthropoda > Insecta > Coleoptera > Curculionidae > Listronotus > Listronotus oregonensis. Next base: position 110,110 of record JAHBCN010001400.1, read on the forward strand.
TATATATATATATATATATATATATATATATATATATATATATATATATATATATATAAAAATACTTATCTATTTATTTGAAACCCAATCGGTTACCTCATTTAACATACAAAATTTAAATGTAAATTAAAATTACATTTCTTAAATTGCTTTAAAAATGTTGGAGAATCAAAGGTTTTCTCATATTATTTTTTTTGTACAGCAACTCTTAAAATTCATGAAAAAATTGATCCTGGTTTTGTCAAAATTTCCCTCTAATCTACAAAAAAAAATGTTACTAACCCTTTTAAAAACAATCAAATTATTGCCAAAAAAATTTTTTTTTCTTATGAAATTTACAATAAAAAATTATAGAAACTTAAAAAAAAAAATTAAGATTAAAAAAAAAACTGGGAGCTTACACGAAACAGAAACAAAATAATATATAGATTTAAAATCAAGACTGACATCTTCAAGAACGTGTATATTTTAAATGGTGTGGTAAAAAAAATCATAATATCAGCATATTTTTTTTTATGAACATTCTAAAATATTCTATTTAAATAACGAATAATTTTATTTTTAAGTGTTTTTCGAAAGTAAAAGGGTTTTTTTAAAATTTTTAAATTTTTTATTTTTTGGGTCTAAATTTGTTTTCCATATTAGTGAACAAAACCTGTTAATTTTAACCAATCAGATGTTTGCGTTTTGACATGTTTCTATAAAAAAACAATCTAAATTTTTTTGGAAATATTTTATTCTTTTTAAAACCCCTTTTAAAGCCTTATTTTTAGTAAAGAAAATTATCAACCGTATAAAGAATTTAAATTTTTTTTAGACAATTAATTTAAAAAACTCTTACTAGAGCATGGGGGAAATAAAAAATGCAAAAAAAGCCTTTATAAGTTACGAAAATACAATGCCTACTATTATTTGTAACAAAGGCTTGTGTTTTTTTTTTCTTTCTTCTGGTACTAGAAAATCTTGTTATATAAATAGGATGTTTTCTAATTTATTTAAGTATCTTAAACTTCTTCTACTACAGCATGGAAAATAAAATATTTGACATAAAACCAAAATTAATGTATAAGGTGTCACCGAAAATGTAAATTAATTAGCGTCCGATAAAAGTGGGCCTAAATTTTTTCTTTCTCTGTACTAAAAAATTGTGTGATATGAATAGAACATTATACACTTTATTTAAACCAAAATTTTTCATTAGCGTCAGGTATAAAATTTTTCACTAAACTTCCGCGGTTTTTCTTTGTCCAAATTTTTTTTTTAAAATTTTAAAAAAAAAAAAAACTTCGGGCATAACTCATAGTCTAAGTCAAAAAAATAATATTGCACATGGCGTAAAAAGGAAAATTAAATATATTTTTGTAGATAGCACAACTCTGTGAAAAGACCAATTTTTATAAATCTACATATTTAGTTCCCGGCCTTCCCAAAATTTCTTAGTAAAAAATTTTTGTAAACAATTGTTCGGGAATACTCTATTAATCTGAAACATTTAAAAGTTACTTTATGTTAAAATAATATATTATAAAAATTTTTTCAGTTGCTAATTCAGTACAGCAAAGTGTAGGAATATTAGAATTCTTAGCAAGTAAATCACATTTAATTTTTTTTTAAATTTTTAGTTATTAATGCAAAACTAACTCTTACCTTTTTGACACAATTTTAAAATCTTTGATATATTTTTTATGCAACCCTCGGACATTGAAAAACAAAATTTAAATTGTAAGCATTAAAAATAAAAGGAACACTATGTTACAAGCTATTTTATTGTACTTCTAATAATAATAAAAAATAAATAATTTTTATAAAATACTTCTTTAATCTAGCCCTAGCGGTTTGTGCCTGTAGGCTTGTCTATAAGCTACAGCACTGGTTAGTTCTGTTTTATTTAGATAATTGTATTAAAGTCAATCCCTTGGTAAGTTCTAGACTTAAAGGTTTATGAATCTGGTAATAAAAGAAGTCATTTGTATAAGAAGAAGTTATATTACTTTATAAAACAATATAAATGACAATTTATATTAAAAATAGAATGGTATAGTTAAAAAAAATCCATAAGATCGGTGGGTATATATTTTTTACTAATATCTTGTCACATTTTTTGATCCAATCGTTATTTATTCATCTCCTTATTAAAAACATTATTTTAAAAGGAAATGAAAATTCATTTATAGATAGGTATAATTTTTCGTTATAATAATTGCTGTCAAGCGCTTTCAACCAAACTAGGCCATGTTCAGGACCGATATTGTCAAAATTCACAGGTACTTTCGGTCATTTAACACAAAACCAGTCTACAACAATAAAAACAGGATAACAGGGCCGAATTTAACTTTTTGCCGCCCATAGGCTAATATATTTTTGCCACCCTAATATGTCAATATTTTTTGGATATCAGAAGAGAAAATTTAGCATTGAAAGAATGTAAACTACTCTAATATATCTTATTAAAATGAAGTGAATTTGGCCGAAATTTTTGGAGATTTGGAGGAAAAGAGAAAACTTTTGCGGATAGCAGGAATTGTACTGATTAACTCTTTGAAGCAGAAGCCGTAAAAATACCTATAAAAGAGGAACATAATGCTAATTAATATAGGAGACGCCATTCCCCAGACATAAGAACAATATTCTAATCTATATCTAAATAGTCTAATCTGGGATGCATACAGAGTATACAGATTAGAAGGAGAGAAATACTTTCTGGCTCGCAAAAGAAATCCAAGCTTTTTTGAAGCTGCTGAGACTATGGATGTGATGTGTTTGTGCTAGTAAAGGTTATTCTTAAAAGTAACATTCACAAGATTAAACGATTTTTTATTCTGCAGAACTTGGCCGCTCATAGGTAACGGATGAGCATTGGCAGACTTTTTTTGCGATTGCGAACATGACTGTGTTTTAAAGACATTAAACTAGACAAGATTTTTGGCGCTCCAATCCAAGATTAGTTTAAGGTCTTGTGAAAGATATATCTGCATTGACCTGCGCTTGTTTTCCTAATAAAATTTACAGGGGGGCTTAAATAATTGAATATTAGAGTGGAGGGTACTATCGTCAGCAAAACTATGGATAGGATTGATCGTAAAAGAAAGAAGATTTTTGATGTAAAGAAAAAAACAGAGTAAGTTCCAGTACTAAGCCTTGGGGCACCCTAGCGTTTATTTGGTAGAAGCTGGAAGAATGACCATCTTCAATAACTGATATACGTCGATTAGAAAGGAAACTAGAGAGCCAAGAATAAAGCTTGGGTGAAAGACCATAGGAAGAAAGTTTGTTAAGAAGCCCATCATGCCAGACCTGATCAAAAGCTTTGAATATGTCAAGAGCAACAATCTGGAAGTAACCAAGAAACTCAAGAAACTTGTTCCAGTTGTGTTAGACAAAGGAAATAGGATCAGCTGTGGATCTTCTGTGACGGAATCCATACTGTCTGTCATGTAAAATTTTGTGTTTTTTCCCAAAAGGGGTTTTTTATTAAAAAGTTTTTTATTATTTAAATTAAATATATATTATTAAAATATAAAATATATATTATATATATATATATATATATATATATATATTTTAAAATATATATATATATATATATATATATATATATATATATATATATATATATATATATATATATATATATATATATATATACAGTGTGACCAGATAAAGTCCGCATCATATGAGATTTTTTTTTAAAAATAGATTTATTTGAAATTTGACTTTGGCATCAATTTCTGCTTCGATCGAAATGAAAATTAACCAAAAAAAAAATGGTCACGTGATTCGCATTATCTGTCAAATTTTAGTTTTTTTCAAAAAAAATTTAAAAGTGGGGTTATTTATCAAAATATCAAAAAAGTTATAGGAAAAAGTTTTTCTAAATGTAATTTTTAGCCCATATACAAAATTTCAGATGTATAAGATAATTTTGAATTTTTGTCCATGTTTTTGTAAAGTGCACCACTGTTGCAAAATAAAACTTAATCTACATAAAACTCCTTGGTTTTGACAATGCTTTATTCCAGACATGTTTTATTTAAAGTAGCGTCATTGAAATGTTTGTTTTTCTACAAAATCCAAATAGGGCTATTGAAATTTGGTCACATGTGATGCAAAGTTTATTTATTTTTAACCCTGTATAAGGTAGCTTCATAAAATAGCTATTTTTGAAAACGTAGTTTGTTCTAAAAGTAATACACATTAATATTAGGAAGAGGTTTAATTAAAAAGGGAAAAATTTTTTAAAAAAAAAAAAACTTTTATTATAATTAAACGCATGAAAAATTTCAATTTTTTAATTATTAACAAACCTTTTTTGGTATTTAAGTAAAATAAAAAACAGTTTAAAACTTAAAATTTAAAATTACATTTCTGTGTGCCCACCATTGCGTTCAATACAAATAATTGTTTTTTTGACACATCTTTAATGGAGTTTCTGATACTAAGGGGCCTTATTTCTGAAATGCAGTTTCAAATCACCGTTTCCAAATGATCAACACTACGGAAAGGTCTTTGTTTGTAAACTTTTTTTTTAGGTAACCCCACAAAAAAAAATCGGGGGTTAAATCCGGAGACCTACCGGGCCCCAGTATTTCCCCATATTATGTAATTTTCCCCCCCCAAAATTTTTTCCCCAAGGGCGTTCCTGAACCTGTCTTGTATTATGGATGGGAGCACCGTCACACTGGTCCCAAAAATTTTGCCTTATTTCAATAGGCATTTTTCCAAAATTTCGGATCTCGGTGTTAAGGAAGCGTAGGTACTCTTAAAAATTTTTAAAATTACCTCTAAAAAATAAGGACCAACAATTTGACTTTAAAACACCGCACCATACATTTTTTTTAAAAGGGAATACTGGTCCCTGATTTTTTTAAAAAAAAATTTTGGATTTTCGACCCACCATCTACAATTTTGAGAGTTTACAACCCCTTTAAGGAAAGTGGCCTCGTCTTTAAAAGGGAAAGGGAAAGGACAACTTCTTTTTTTTCCCCGGGTACCAAAAGAGAATCCCAAACGTTAAAAAAATTTTTTTTCCCCTTAAAAGAGTATTTATAAATTTGGGTTTTAAAAAGGGTTTTTAAATTTATTTTTAAGCAAAATCTTTTACGCTCTCTCTTTGTACATCAGTTCTGAAAAAACATGTCAAACGTTTGGCCATGTTCCACAACATCTAGGCACACATTTAATTGGACTTCTTCACTATGTTTTATAGGATTGCGAGTTTTTTTTAAATGAATTTTCCAGACCCCGTTGTTTTAAAAATTTTAAATCCTACTTCAGGATGTTGCACATTTTTGCCTGGATGCCTTTTTTAAAAAAATTTTCTACACGATGATTGTGTTTTCCCCAATTTAAAAAATTTCAATTTTTCCTGTAAAGTTAACTTTTTTTTTAAAATTTTAAAATGCAGTATTAATTTAAAGTCACTATGATAAACAGAAAGCGATTTGTCTGTTTTTAAAAAAAAGCCTTGTTGATCTTTTTTTATCATTTGTTTTACAACTTTTTTTTGGGGATCGGGGGAGGGGAAAATTTAAAATTTAAATTTTTTTGAATATATTGAATAATAAAAATACTATTTTATTATTTTTAACATAGCTTTATAACAAATTTTAATAAAGAGTTTTTAAATAAAATCGTTGAAACTATAAAAAAAATTTACGTGAATTAAACAAAATGTATTTTTCACTTAATGCAAACTTTACTGATGATACTGTGTACCTGTTTGTCTTAATTAAAATATTATTTTTTTTGCCACAAACTACGTTTTAAAAAAAAATTATTTTATGGAGTTACCTTATAATAAAAACAAAAAACTTTGCACCCCAAAAGGGCCCCAAATTTTTTAAAAAACCCCATTTGGATTTTGTAGAAACACACATTTAATACGGCGCAACTTTAAAGAAAAAAGGGCGGAATAAAGATTTCAAAAGTGGGGTTTTTTTTAGGTTGCGTTAAGTCTTATTTTAACAGTGGTGCAATTTAAAAAATGGGAAAAAAATCTAAATTGTCTTATACAGCTCAAATTTTGCATACGAGCTAAAAATTGCATTTAAAAAAACTTTTTTTAATGACTTTTTTTTATTTTTTGAGAAAAACCCCATTTTTTTTTTTTTTGGAAAAAAAAATTAAAAAATTTTTTAATAATGCGAATCACGTGATTATTATTTTTTTTTTTAATTTTCATCTGATGGCGAAATTTATGCCAAAATCAAAAAATTTTTTAAAACAGCTATTAATAAAAAAAAACCCGTATGATGCGTACTTTTTCTGGTCACACTGTTTTTTTTTTTTTTTTTTTTTTTTATATATATATATATATATATATATATATATATATATATATATATATATATATATATATATATATATATATATATATATATATATATATATATATATATATATATATATATATATATCAGTGGGGGAAAAATTTTATCCTTTGTTACAGACAGGTTGCCCCCTGCAGTTTTCTAGCCTTTAGGGGAAAAAAGTCTAAGTCGAAAGAGATTAAAAGGAGGGGAGTTAAGGTGGGTGTAAGCTTAGGAGCACATTATTTCAAGGCGATTGCTGGTATGCCATCCAGCCCAGACGATTTTTTGGTATTAAGAAAAAGGATACGCTTGATCTGTTTGAAGTTAAAAATGATATGGGGCATTTCATGAAGAACAGGGGAACTATTGGGAAAAAGGGCGATTAACGGAAGGTTCAATGGTAAAATTTGCAGCAAGTTGTTGGGCAAATAATTCGGCTTTTCCTTTAGAGGTAAAAACAATTTTATCTTCAACAACTAGAAGTGGAAAAGAATTTGTGCAAAAGCGTTAACTAATGTTTTTGGCAAAGGACCAGAAGGATTTACTGTCATTCGAGGGAGAAAGGCCTTTATCTTTTATTAAATGTTAAAAAGGATTTGGCTTCTGAAATAGTTTAATTTAACTGATTTCTCGCTTGGATGCTAGCCTGTTGGTTTTCGGGACTAGGCCTAGGCCAAGGGGTTTGAAAAAACTTTTTGTGGGCTTGGATTTTTGAAAATCTAGCTTTTTTCAAGGATTTAGAAATTCACGGTTTGGGGTTTGGAGGTTTAAAGTTCTTTTGGTATAAAAAATTAGGTCTCAATGCCCAGTTGAATTGTTTCAGTAAGCTGTTTGCAAATGTCGGAGGGATCATGAGTGGAAAAACGGGTAGGATCCCAAGGGTAGGTGACAAAGAAATATCTCAGACCATATCATTCAGCCGGGTTTAAGTGCCAGACGGGGCGTGGGGGTCCCCATTCATAATATCAATTCTTATTTACTACTACAACTATTTTTTTTTTTAATGTTATAAATTAACTTTTAGAAATTTTTTAAATTTAAAAATAAAGTAATTATTAAAATTAATATTAACGAAATTGAAGAAAAAAAATTTTAGTAGTATTAGTACCGTCAGTAGAGTAATAAATAATAATTGACATTATATAAATTATATAATACAGGCACAGCTTACTTACAGCTGTAACACTTGCGGGAACGGTTAGCGCTGATATCGTCGCGCAGGCTTTATGCTCCGCCCTGTCCGGGAAAAGATGTCTTTGGCGTGCAGTCGGGAGAACTTTCGGTATTATTGTACGTTTAGCCGCCATAGCCGTAGGTATAATTTTTGTGTGTTTTAGTTGATCGTTTTGAACATTGAATTTTATTTTTATTTTTTACACTTCGGTAAAATGAGTGACAAAAAATCATTAGGACATCATCATGTTTGTGCAGTGCGAAACTGTTTTAATAAAAGTTATAACTCAAAGAAGAAATTCTTTAGTTTTCCTAAGGATCTAACCGGTAAGTACTTAAACAAATTTTTTTTCATATTTTATTTTAAAAATTTTAAAAAATTTTGGGAATTGTCTAGAAAGTGTCCGCAACTCCGATTTTGACCCAAAATTTTGGGATACGGAGTTTTTTGGGGCGCTCGAATTAAAACCCAAAAAAATTTTAAAAAAAAATTTAATATTTATATATATATATATATATATATATATATATATATATATATATATATATATATATATATATATATATATATAATTTTAAAAAGGGTGTTTATTTTTAAAAATTACCACTCACGTTATATGTGAATTTTGCCGAAACACGCCAACAAATTTATTGAGGGGAAAAAGGGTTTTTTTTCAAAAAAAAAGTGGTGCTATTTTTAAAACCCCGGGCTACCCCCTAAAAAATTTTAAGATAGAACAAGGGGTCTGAGAACACATTTTTAAACCTTTTTTTTTTAGTATGAGCCTATTTTTTATTAATAAAAATTACAAACATACTTGTTTTTGTTTATTTTTTAAAAAATTTCCCAAAAATAATTTAAAACCCAAAAACATTGTCAAGTTTATTATTTTGTTGTTTCTAAGTCAATGGTGAACACTTTTATTAGGTAAAAAGTATTCCTTTGCAAAATATTTTTTTTCCCAAAAAAAATATTATATGACTATTTATTGTAGTCAAATGTAGTAAGCATGGTTTAAAAATGTTATTATTTATTTAGAGCCAGAAAAATATAAAAAATCGGGAAAACCTGTTCAAAGTAAACAATTTATATAAAAGTTACTGTTATGTGCCCACCATTTTGAAAAGGGGTGTTCACAGTCCCTTTCATGCACGATTAGTAGCCACTGCAGTTCCCCCCCTATTTCCATCTCTTGAGGAAGTTCCAGACCTGACCATTCGTATAGTGCACCGCCTTTGGGGAAAAAAACTAGAGGGAAAAAAGTTCTGATGATATAGTTTTTTTCAGAAGGGGGAAACCACCTGCATTAATTTATCCAGGGAATAAAAAAAAAAATTTTAATTCAAAATAAACGAATCTTCTATGTTCAATTTCGATTTTTTTCCCCCCTTTTTTTTTAAATATGACTTTTTTTAGCTTTTTAAAAGATAAGTAAAACCTTTTTTTTAAACTAAAA